>JAJOOO010000819.1:0-71295 GCA_029582685.1 Solanum piurae
TGTATGGCATCTCTAGCGTGAGGAACTCCAAGCATTTGGACCTGTATCTTCAACACCTCCATCAAATACGGATCATGTAGCAACATGTTGAAGTTTGGAAACATCGTGACAAAGAGAGTCCCTGCCATAAGAGTGATTTATGATGTAACCAAGTTTGCATGCTGATATTCATAACATCTAGTATCGAGAAGGGAAAGACGCGCCATGACGGGCTGGTCTTTTCTTCCATGATATGTCAATGCAACTCTAACAACACCAAAATGGATATGGGTAAAACCCAGGCTTTTCCACTATCGGGGAAAATCCTCTGGCATCTGTAAAGTGATGAACTGTTCTTCTTGGTTTGCAAGATAGGGTGTTGGTCAAGTTTAGACGCAGCCACATATTCCTTGACTTCATTGGGCTTTTGTTGGACCATGGAGCGGATTTGTATCAAAGGATTACAAGAATTTTTAACATTTAACATTGGTAGATATGTGGACAATATTTTATTTTATAGGGGTAACACATCTACTTCATAAAGCTAGTTGTATTTACATGACAACATTTTACTTAGAGTAGGAGACATGTTTACCTTTGCTAAGGACTTACATGAACTAGACGCAAATGGAGAAGACACAAGTTTACAAGAAGTGGAAGACAATGGTAAAGACTCTGAAATAGATATATTTTTGTAGTTTTTGGACATTAAAGACTCAGGTATATATTTGTTCTAAAGTCTAAGAAAAGATTCAAATTAGTTGTTCTAAAGTCTAAGGAGACACACTACAACTAATATGTACAGAAAAGACTATACACAGACCTTGTAACTAGGAACGTATAAAATACTACAACAAAATATACAGCGTGGTAAACTATATGAAGAGAGTTATGAACAAGGTTTATAACTACACAAGATTTTATGACTAATGACTTTAATAAAAGTAAAAGACTTGAATAAATAAAAGTTGGTGCTAACAACACGAGAAATAGACCTTATGGGAAACCTTGCTCCTCCCTCTGGAGAGGATGGTATGGCTCTGGTACCAAATAAGGGAGTAGATAGGCCGAGGGCACGATAATAAGGGAGTAGATAGGTCGAGGGCATGAGAAGCAGCACACGATTCAATATTCATGTCAAGCTTAAGACGTCAAATGGCACCGGACAATATTCATGACTAGCTCGCAACTCAATATCTTTCTATGTCAACTTTAGGTGTTCACATCCATATAGGCGGCATGCCATGCAACATCCTCAAGACACAACTATCACAAGTTTTAGGCTACACAACCATCCAAAACTCCGCAAGATTCCAACCACAATATCTACCTTACTTTGAAGCAGTAAACCATACAGTAGATAATACAACTTTTCCTGAAAAAACATGGGCTTTTCGAGGATCTCCTACCCTATAGCACCCTTCACCAATATGGGAACAAGTTCTATTCTACTGTTACTATCTTACGTACTTGATTATTTTCAGAAGGCTATTGTAATTACAACAAGTGATGGAATGGTAAACTTACTATGTAGTTGTGCAAATATGATTTTGATAAACTTTAAAATCCATTGAAATCACTTACAGTCAAACTTGACGGATATTGAAACCATTGAGATAACAAACAAGCATACTTGCCGAGTGTTTTCTCTTACCTCGTTCTTTCAACTACCTACCAGACCAAACTATCCATCCCCCCCAAGAGAGAAGAACAAAAGAGAGGTTTAGCCAACAATATTTTTATTTACATTGGAAAATATAGAAAAGTGTAGTAAAACTAAAGAGATTTTCTAAGAAAAACTCTTAAGACTCTAATCTATGACTCTTGTTTTTTCTCTAAACTATTCTAAGATAATTCCAATATGCCTCTAACTAAGACTTGGCCTCCCTTTTATAGGATAAGGTGGCCTAATACAAACAAACCAAAATTAAAAACCTTATCTTACATGGCACACTATTCTAGTAATAGATAGGCCTTATCATATCTAAAAATAGTAAACAATTATCCAAACTTACTATCTTTATCTAATATAATAAAAGAAAATAAACTTTATTCAAATTGGGACCCACTTAATATGTGAAGGATCCTACTAAAACAAAACAAATAAAACAAACTAAATTAGTGGCATATGACAACACGTGCAAGCTGGTGGATGAGCATCTTGTAGAAGACTCCATGAAGGTGAGTAAGCTACTTGTAGATATCTCTCAAGCAGGTGGATAAGCTACTTGTATGCAAAATCAAAGTATGAGGATAAACTACTTGTAGGAATCTTGCAAGTAGGTGGATAAACAACTAATTCTAATTGGCGCAAAATTTTCTAGGAAGTCTTTGGATAAACTTTGCTAGGAAGTTCAGCACTAAACCTCAGCGGGTAAGTGGTAATTTATTGCATATGTCATCGGGCGTCATTCGATTATGCAGAGGTTGAAGGTACTGAAAGTTATATTGAATATCCTTCTTCCATCCACCAACCGTCGCCATGTTTGGTCTGTGGTCACAGAAGCTTAGCAGTCAGTTTCTTCTATTCCTTGTCAGGCTCGGTTCTGAATCTTCTTGAAAATGTCTCAGGCCTTAACAAGAAATCTGCCATGATATTTTCTTTTCCTTTGAGATGTCTCACTTGGAATTTATAAAGATAGAACCATTGTTCCCATCGAAGGATCTGGGAGTTCGGGATGATCTTTGGGTTTATCTGGATCATCTTTGGGAAAGCTCTCATATCCATCTCAATTAGAAATTTTGTATGGATTAGGAAGTAGTTAAACTTCTTAACTACATTTTTGACAGCTAGAATCTCTTTAAATGTGGAATGATAATGTTGTTCTACATCCATAAACTTTCCACTGGCATATCCATATATCTTGCGCTGGCCATCTTTTTCTTCTAAACGGATAGCACTCCAGTATTCATTACTAGCATCAGTCTACAATATCTTCAAACCATTACAAGGGATATGTAGGGTTTTGACCTCCTTGGATATGTCTTTGATTTTGCGGACTGCATCATCTTGGTCTTTTCCCCAAGCTGGGGCCTTTTTTGTTAACATTTTTGTAAGTGGATAAATGTACATAGAGACATCCAGGATAAAATCTCGAATGTAATTTATTACACCAAGAAATTATTGGAGTTGTTTGACTGTGAAGTCAGTATCAGGGACTTTACCAACTGCTCACAAATCTGTGGCCTTGGGATATATGCACCACGAGAAAAATGCATTCCTAAGAAGTCTATTTCATCCTTCACAAGAATCTTTTTTTTCTCAGATAGCATGATGCCATATTGCTTTACGAATTCATGGAATTTGTGAAAAATGCCAAAGTGTTCCTCCATTGTATCACTAAATAATCGGATATCATCAAGATATACTAGCGATGTATAAAGTATTGGCTGGAAAATCTTAATCATGGCCTTTCGGAAAAGAGAAGGTGATGGTTTGAGTCCAAACGACATAACTTTCCACTGGTAGTGGTGGTTAGGTATGTAGAAATCCATTTTGGACTTATCTTCTGGGTGGATACCCAATTGCCAGACGCCTGGTTTAAGATCAAACTTAGAGAAGTATTTGGCTTTGGCTAAATGTGAAAATAGGGTCAGCTTATTTGGAATGGGGATTTTGTCATCTAGAAGGAAGTGGTTAAGAGGTTGATAATTGATGACCAATCGAAGTTTACCTCTTTCTTGTTTAGCTCATTTGTTGACGTAGAAAGCTTCACAGGACCATTGAAAATCAGATGGATCAATTAGTCCGTATTCTAACAGTACGGTACATTCCTTCTTAGCAAGCTGTAGATATTCCGGGTTCATCCCCGAGTGGCTTGATTTTGTAGGGTTGATCTTTTCATTCCACTTGAATGGGAGTCTGATGAATAATTATTCCTTTAACCATAAAGGCTTATCTTTCTTCTTCATGAACTCTCTGTGGGAATCAGCACACGATTCTTCCACTAGCTGACACTTGTTGTTCTTGACTCGTTCATCCTCCATTATTGGAAATAGCCTTGTAGTTGTTGTATATGGTTTAACCTTGTCCCTGAATGCTAAACCTTGGGTCTTTACCTTGAGTCGATCATTGAGTTGCTTGTAGATATCAAATCCAATTATGAGATTCTTCCCTGGGATAATATAGCCAAGTAACTTGGTTCTAAATTGTACACATGGGAAGAATTCTATTGTGATAGGATTCTATGTTATCACCCTAGTTGTGAGGATTCCTTTAGAGGATGTATTGAACTTTTGAAAATGTGGAATCCATTGTTCATTTGGAAGGACAATAGGGTTAATCATTGATGCAGTTGATCTTGTATCCATGAAAGCGATTACCTGGATAGGTTTACCCCACTTGGCTGGATAGAGTGCAAGTTGGACATGAGGAGTCCCAATGCCTGAGATAATATTGACTTCCTTTTCCTTTAAATCAGATGTTTGAAATAAAACATCCTTCAGTTGAGATTCAGGACCATGGGAAATAAGAGTCACTTCTGGTGGCTCTTCAGTAACCACTATATGATCCTTAATGGTGCATATGCTAGTATGTTCTACTGCATCGGCCAAGAGCTAGGCATCTCTCTTTGCTTTCCTAGAGTATGGACAATCTCTAGTAAGGTGTGAGTTCTACCAGCAAATGAAGCATATCCTTTCTTTTTAATTTTTGGATCACCTTTTGGAGGGAGATTCATCCTCTGGAGGAACGGGTCATTCAGTTGAGGTAGATTCTTTCTCTCTTATCTTTGCCATTCATGCCTTCCGGGATTGCCTATGGCATTTGCTTCTTCTTCTATTCCTTTGCTGGCATTTGGTGAGCTGAGGTGGCTCTTCAACATCTAAGATTGTACCACATTCCTCCGTGAGGTCAATATACCCTATACTGGATTCACAATATTCATCTAAAGATGAATTACTTTGTTGTTCAACAACATCTGAATTATTTTGTTGTTCAAGAGCATCATAGAACTCTTCGTTTCCTGACAAAGTCTCTTCTATAAGGAGATTACAATCAAGATTATCATCTTATCTAGGTTGTAGAGTTGTGAAGCTTCTTGATCAAGTCGTTAACTAGGATGCTCTTTTCATGGCAGACTCCACTATAATCAGGAAGACCATGTTTAATCAGTTTGTGGTCTTTAGGTGACACACCGTACTTGGATACCTCTAATTCAACATGTTGAATAGATGGACTCGGGTCTAAGTAGACAAGGTCCCCAGATGGGGCTATGTGACTTGAGATTTGTATGACCCTGTTGTCTGCCCTGGTATAAAGATCCATTTTCCTTTTTGCTTGTCGTAGCGCTGCTTCAGTCTTCTTTTGAGCCGCAACTGCGTCCTTTCGATCCCAAACAAATTTGGCAATGTCAAACTTGTTCTCATCTGGTATAGGGGAGAATGACAAAGGCCTATGTGAACGATCATTGAAAATGGAGAAAGGGTTATCTTGTCTCAGTATGGAGTGTGTCTCTCCAGACAAAGGAAATGAGGTAGGGAGAGGGAATGGGTTGTTAGCTCATTCAATCCTACCATATTTCAGTTCTAGGATTTGATCACTTATAAAGTCCATCTAATTACGTTGATCATCGAAGAACTGGAAAAGTGATGACCTTTGTGGGCACTTATCAAGACGGATGAGTCGCAACCTTTGTTCAAGTGCTTTGATATGCCTAGCATTTTGGACAGATGTATCTATCAATTTATTCTCCTTCGTATCTAGCTTGACTTGAGTAGGAGTAATACTCTTCATAGAATGACTCTTGGTGGACAACAATCTATTTTAGCTCATGATATCTTTGGATTGCCATTTAGATGTTTCCTCTATTTTTTGGTAGTAGGCATAGTTTCTCCCGATTTTAGGATAACTCTCTTTTGTGGTAATTTTAGAGCATTGCTTAGATTATCCTTTTTAAAAATGGAGTATGAGGGGAGATTATATGTGTGACTGGAGCTCATTGGGGATATCATGAATAATGGATGAGCCTGATCATCTTTTATACTACCATTTTGAGTGGGTAAAGCTGACTCATTTTGGGTATTGTACGAAACAAGTAATTCATATTTTCCAGGATGCCTTAGAGAACCAATAGTTGGATCTCCACCATCAAATCTTCTTTTGACTTCTTTTTCAGAGTTTCCACACTTTTTCCTGCTTTTGCTTTATCAGCATCATCCAAGTCACCTTCTTGGAATCCTTTGCAGTCACAATCTATGTTCCATGCAGTATGCCCTGTGAAGGGGTAAGTGAACCATGGTACACCATGTCCATCCTAATCGAATTATCTAATCCAATCATGTTCACACTTAAAGCCACTTATAAACCAAGATATAGTATATGGGTCCTTATCCTTAGGAATATCAATCTGAGATTAGTGCATATGGATAGGGAGGACTATTTGGTTTGGCCTTTTGTGAGGAGAGTGACTAACTATGTCATTTTTTGGCATGGTCAAATTTGGTTCATCAAAGAAGAGATGTTGATGATGAACTCTCAACTTCTCATATTTCGTGACTCATGCATTAGGAAGAACTTTGACAAGCTCGTTCCTGGGTATTTTCCTTCGGATCTGGGTACACTGACTAGTCCCATTTATGGCATCTATATTTAGAAACAAAGAATTTTGGCCACCCGAAATAGATAGATCCCTATCATAGTTTTGGACCCTCCAAGCTAGCTGATAATGAAGAGTAGCTTGTATCGCATCTCTAGCTTTAGGAGCTCCAAATATTTGGACCTGAATATTCAATACCTCCGTCAGATAAGGATCATGTAGGGACATGTTAAAGTTTTTGAATATCGTGACAAAGACATTCCATGCATTAAGAGTGATTTCTGACGTACCCAAGTTTGCATGCAAATATTCATAGTATCTAGTATCTAGAAGGGAAAGACGCGCCATGATGGGTTGGCCTTTTCTTCCATGATATGTAAATGTAATTTTAATAGCACCAAAATAGATATGGGTAAAACCCAGACTTTTCCACTGTCGGGGAAAACTCTCTGGCATCTGCAAAGTGATGAAGTATTCTTCTTGATTTGCAAGAATATGGTGCTGATCAAGTTTCGACACAGCCTAAAACTTGTGATAGTTGTGTCTAGTCGAAAGGGAAAAGTACATGATCTGAAGTTACAAGGCAACGGACCCTGGAGCTATGATTATCTTAAGTTACAATGCCCCAATTGACGACTCTATCTTTGCAGATTTGAGTCTATTCGCTGATGACTTGATGACCTCAGATCATGAAAAATTATATTCAGAAAAGGAATGGGATGCCCTCATACATTACATCTGTAATGGCTAACACTGGTTTTTCCAAACACATGGTTTTTCAGACCTGATCTTGGGTGTGAACGACCAAGTTGTTCCAGAGCTTTACTCTATGAAAGATGGTAGTCCAACCGATGATTATCTCAGTGCCATAGATGATTATATCAAATGCAATGAACATCTTGATGACCTTAATCTAGAGAATCTTGATGACATTGATTTGGAGCATGAGCCTGAAGATAATTATCCCTTAGATGGATATATTGAAGATAACAAAACTTTCACTGATTCCCGAGAATATGTTGATGATTCCCAGGAATTTGTTGATGATTCCCAGGAATACATTGAGGAAACTGTGGAATCTTCAATTGATGAATCTTCAATGGATTTTGATGAAGAGGACTATCCACCCATCTTCATGAATCATCACAAAGAACCAGCCGTCTATGAAGTTGATGATGATCAGGACGGTATGACTAATGATCCGATTCCGGAAAGGAGACAAGAACCAATGAAGACAATACCCAAAAATGTTGGACCTGAGTTTCATACTTTTACTCTTAACGATGTTAAGGTCGCTGCATTGCCTCAAAGAATTCAAGACTTCTATACTTGGATGGTTACAAAGAATCTAGTTGAGTGGGAAAAGTACATGATCCTATCACTATAAATTTGAACATACTTCTAGAAGTCTTCTATGGAGATATCGGTCAAAAAGGAGAAAAGTTGCAGAGACAACTCTTCGAAATGAAGTTTATATTATTTGATAGAGATATCATTGATATCCATTTCCAAAAGATGGCAAGAATCTACTTTGAGCTTGGTGGAGATTCCAGCTTTGAAGCAAGCTTTTGTGTCATCATTGTCAAAGATGTTAGCAGGACATGCAATGACAATCATTGAGGATAGGTTCAAATCTATAACTATCCCACATATTGGCAACATTAGGCAAGCTATCTTTCAAGCCCTGGATAGTATCTGCACAAAGAGATCTGTTGTCAAACAGGTAGTTCAAAAAAATCCAGCTTTTGATAAGGCAAGCAGTCGAAGTGATTTTGTCACCAAGTCTGATTGCTCTTGCTCAAGCCGTCGAGCAAGAAGAAAAACTGTCAAGCAGTTCCAGAGATACAAACTGCCTAGGCCACATGATAATCGATATAAGATGACCAGGCGCACTAAGTTTTTTAGGAGAAGAAGTCCAGGCAATTATATGAAAAGTGATTGTTGCTTTATTTGCAAGAAGCCTGGACACTTTGAGAAGAATTTCCCTCAATCTAAAAGATATATCAAGACCCTCCAACTCTTTGATGATATAGCTAACATACATGAATATATCTCAGCAGAGATGACGACATTGAACCGGTATATTCACGAGGGCATGAATCGACGGGAGAAACTCTTTTCTCAATAGATGTCTATGAGATGGCTGGTGATGATACTAATATTAACGATGATCCAGGCCACAACATGTATCAAATATCCAATACAAAAATAGTTTACTTCCCTCGAGAAGTTGATACACCTCATGTTTAATTGGCTATCTACTCTTCAAAATGGGATAAATCTGTGGACGTCATTGCACTTATGGATACAGGAGCTGCATCATTCATTCTCAACCCAGCAGTTCTACCTGATGATCAATGTATTTCTCATTTCCAGAATTTCAGTACACCATAAAAGGAAATCCTTACGACCAAGCTAATTACAAAACATTCGGTCATAATTGAGTTATTTACTGGGTTATAATTTTGTACCAAACTCCTTGGTTTAACGGTTCCAGGAAGAGATCTCATCATTGGGTTCGACATCTACACACAACTCAAGGATTGACTTGAGATAAGAACTAAGGAAATAGCTTTCAGACAATAGTTCATGCCATATACTTCAATGTTGAAGTTATTCCAAATATCCAGTGATGAAGAACGTATAGGAAATCCTGCCAACACAGTCTTTATGTTTAAAAAACCAAGGATCAACCCAGATAATATGGCGGAGTATCCACTGGAAGTATTCATACAATTTGGGGACACCTTTGATCCATCAATTATGATAGAACGAATGACATATTATGAACTCCAGGTATTCAACAAGTATGGAGGATCTATCCTCAAGCCTTTTGTAGTCCACCCGGAGTATCCATATTGCCATGTGTTCATTCTATTGGTAGATGATTTCCCCCAAGAACTCCTATGGTTATTCTGGTACTTATGTCACCAGTATTACATTTTTATGGAGTTCAAGTGCAACTTGTTTAGGGATTTTGATAGAAACCAACCAGCCCTACAGAAATTTCTACTGTGGTTCTGACCACGAAGTTGGTGGGTTCATTGCTTCAAAAATTCCTACGAGGTTAAGATATTCATGTTGCACCGTGAGGTGAAGATTATCAACAATCAGGTCCAGGCTAGATTATAAATTTCCTTCTAATGGAAGTTTCCCGTCTCTATTTTGTCTTTGAAAGATGAATATCACAAAGCTCAATGAATTATCTTCTAGCAAAATTGATGTATCCAAAAAAAAATATGGCCTAAAGAATGGGATCGCTGGAACTACACAGACAACCACCCCCACTGGGAGAAATTTCGACAAGCTGCAAAAGAATATCAAGTTCCATGTGTTATAACGAGGGATGAAGTTACTCAGGCAATTACTAGCAAAAGACTGAACGTTCCTTCGCAACAATGGGATCACAATATGGTAGGACCATCCAATGGAAATAGGTACTTAACCAGATCGACCAAACGAAGCGTCGAAAAGAAGGAGTTGTACAAGAAGAAATATGGTTTCGATTGGTGGAGCCAAATAAGGAACCGGACAATATTCATGATTAGCTTGAGACATCAAATGGAACGTGACAATATTCATGACTAGCTCGCAACTCAATATCTTTCTATGTAAACTTTAGGCATTCAGGTCTATATAGGTGGCATGTCATGCAACATTCTCAAGACACAACTATCACAAGTTTTAGGCTGCACAGTCGTCCAAAACTTCGCGAGATTCCAACCACAATAGCTACATTACTTTTAAGCAATTACCGTCTTGCGTACTTAATTATTTCCAGAAGGCTATTGTAATTACAACAAGCGATGGAATGGTAAACTTACTATGTAGTTGTGCCAAGATGGTTTTGATAAACTCAAAAAGCCATTGAAATCACTTACAGTCAAACTTGTTGGATATTGAAACCATTGAGATAACAAACAAGCATACTTGCCGAGTGTTTTCTCTTACCCCGTTCTTTCAATAACCTATCGGACCGTACTTTACATCCCCCAAAGAGAGAAAAACAAGAGAGAGGTTTAGCCAACAATCTTTTTATTCATACTGAAAAATATAGAAAAGTGTAGTAAAACTAAAGAGATTTTCTAAGAAAAACTTTTAAGACTCGAAGCTATGACTCTTATTTTTTCTTCAAACTATTCTAAGCTAATTCTAACATGCTTTGTAACTAAGACTTGGCCTCCCTTTTATAGGATAAGGTGGCTTAATACAACCAAATTGAAGTTAAAACCTTATCTTACATGGAACACTATACTAGTAATAGATAAGCCTTATCCTATCTAAAAATAGTAAACCATTATCCGGACTTACTATATTTATCTAATATAATAAAAGAAAACAAACTTTATTCAAACTGGGCCCCACTTAACATGTGAAGGAGCCTACTAAAACAAAACAAATAAAACAAACTAAATTGTTGGCATATGACAGCACGTGCAAGCTGGTGGATGAGCATCTTGTAGAAGACTCCAAGAAGGTGTGTATTCTACTTGTAGACATATCTCAAGCAGGTTGATAAGTTACTTGTATGAAAATTCAAAGTAGGTGGATAAGTTACTTGTAGAAAGCTTGCAAGCAGGTGGATAAGCAGCTTATTGGCAAACTTTTCTAAGAAGTCTTTTGACAAACTTTACTAGGAAGTTCAGCAGTAATCCTTGGCTGGTAAGTGCTAATATCTTGCACATGTCATCGGGCATCATTCGATTATGCAGAGGTTGAATGTGTTGAAGGAAGACTTGAATGTCCTTTTTCCATCCACCAATCAAAACCATGTTTCTTCTTGAATAACTCCTTCTTTTTTAGGCTTTGTTTGGTCGATCTGGTGAAGTACCTATTTCTGTTGGTTGGTCCTACCATACTGTGATCCCATTGTTGCGAAGGAACATTCAGTCGTATACTAGTACTGGCTTGAGTAACTTCATCCGTTGTTATAACACATGAAACTTGATATTCTTTCGTAGCTTGTCAGACTTTCTCCCAGTGGGGGTGGTAGTCCATGTAGTTCCATCGAGCTCATTCTTTAGACCATATTTATTTTGGGATACACCAATTTTTTTGGAAGATAATTCGTTGAGCTTCGTGATATTTATCTTCCAAGGACAAAATAGAGACGAGAAACTTCCAATATAAGGAAATTTCTGGTCTAGCCTGGACCTGATTGTTGATAATCTTCACCTCACAATGCAACATGAATATCTTAACCTCATAGGAATTTTTGAAGCAATCAACCCACCAACTTAGTGGTTGGAACCACAGTAGAAATTTTTGTAGGGCTGGTTGGATTCTATCAAAATCCCTAAACAAGTTGCACTTGAACACCATAAAAATGTAATACTGGTGACATAAGTACAATAATAACTATAGGAGTTCTTGGGGGAAATCATCTACCAATAGAATGAACACATGGCAATATGGATACTCCGGGTGGACTCCAAAAGGCTTGAGGACAGATCCTCCATACGTGTTGAATGTCTGGAGTTCATAATATGTCCTTCATTCTACCATAATTGATGGATCAAAGGGGTCCCCAAATTGTGTGAATACTTCTGGTGGATACTCCGCCATCTCATCTGAGTTTATCCTTAGTTATTTAAACATAAAGACTCTGTTGGCGGGATTTCCTATACGTTCTTCATCACCGGATATTTGGAATAACTTTGACATTGAAGTATATGGCTTGAACTGTTGTCTGAAAGCTATTCCCCTAGTTCTTATCACAAGTTGTTCCTTGAGTTGTTTGTAGATATCGAACCCAATGATGATATCTCATCCTGGAACCGCTGAACCAAGTAGTTTGCTACGAAATTGTAACCCAGGGAAGAACTCAATTACGACCGGATATTTTGTAATCATCTTGGTCGTAAGAATTTCCTTTGATGGTGTACTGAAATTTTGGAAAGGAGAAATCCATTGGTCATCAGGTAGAACTGCTGGGTTAAGAATGGATGATGCGGCTTCTGTGTCCATAAGTGCAATGAATTGCACAACTTTATCCCATTTTGAAGAGTAGATAGCCAATTGAACATTAGGTGTATCAACTTCTCGAGTGAAGTGAACCATTTTTGCATTGGATATCTGATACATGTTGTGGCCTGGATCATCATCAATATTAGTATCATCGCCAGCCATCTGATAGACATTTATTGATAAAAGAGTTACACACGTCGGTTCATCCTCCAGTGAAAATACCAATTCAAGGTTGTCATCTCTGCTGAGATGTATTCCTGTATGATCGGCTATATCATCAAAGAGTTGGAGGGTCTTGACAGATCTTATAGATTGAGGGAAATTCTTCATAAAATGTCCAGGATTGCTGTAAATAAAGCAACAATCATTTTTCCTGTAATTGTCTGGACTTCTTCTCCTGAAAAACTTAGTGCACCTAGTCATCCTATATCAGTTATCATGTGGACTAGGCAGTTTGAATCTCTGATACTGCTTGATATTTTTTCGTCTTGCTCGACGGCTTGAGTAAGAGCAATTGGACTTGGTGACAAGATCACTTTGATTGCATGCCTTATTAAGAGCTGGATTATTTTGAACGACCTATTTGAGAACAAATCTCTTTGGGCAGATACTATCCAGGGCATGACAGATAGCTTGCCTGATGTAGCCAATATGTGGGATAGTTATAGATTTGAACATATCCTCAATGATTGTCATTGCATGTCCTTCTAACATCTTTGGCAATGATAACACAAAAGCTTGCTTCAAGATGGAATCTCCACTAAGCTCAAAGTAGATTCTTGCCATATTTTGGAAATGGATATCAATGATATTTCTGTCAAATCATATACACTTCATTTCGAAGAGTTGTCTCTGTGGCTTTTCACGTCTTTGACCGGTATCTCCACAGAAGACTTCTAGAAGTATGTTCAAATTTGTAGCGAAGTCTTTGGATGTTAGGAAGAAGTTCATATCCGCACACCTATTTTGGTCCACCAATCCCTGAGAATGCCGGAGAACCTTGAAGTAAATTCTGATAGGATCATGTACTTTTCCTGCTCTACTAGATTCTTAGTAACCATCCAAGTGTAGAAGTCTTGGATTCTTTGAAGCCATATAGAGATCTTAACATCGTCGAGAGTAAAAGTATGAAACCCAGTTCCAACATTTTTGGGTATTGTGTTCGTTGTTTCTGGTCTCATTCCGTGATTGCATCGTCAGTTATGCCATCCTGATCATTATCAACATCAGAGACGTCTAGTTCTTTGTGATGATTCATGAAGATGGGTGGATAGTCCTTTTCATCAGAATCCAGTGAAGAATCTTCAGTTGAAGATTCAACAGTTTCCTCAACGTATTCCTGGGAATCATCAACATATTCCTGGGAATCAGTGGAAGATTTGCTTTCTTCAATATATCCATCTGAGGGATAATTATATTCAGGCTCATGCTCCAAATAAATGTCATCAATATACTCTAGATTAAGGTCATCAAGATGTTCATCTCATCTGAGATAATCATCGGTTGGACTACCATCTTTCAGAGAGTAAAGCTCTGGAACAACCTGGTCGTTCACTCCCAAGATTGGGTTTGAGAAACCATGTGTTTGGAAAACCAAGTCTTTGCCATTACTGATGTCCTGTACGAGGACACCCCATTCCTTTTCTGAATCTAATTTTTCATGATCTATGATTGTCAAGTCGTCAATGAATAGACTCAAATCTACAAAGATAGAGTCGTCAATTGAGCCCTTGTAACTTGAGATCATCATAGCTCCAGGGTCCGCACCCTTTTTACGTTTAGACCTTGCATGCGTCTCTTCAGCTTGCTTTTGAGCAGCCATCACATATTTTCTCTCCCACACTAGTTTGGCTATGTCAAAATCATCTTCCTTTTTATGTGGTTTAGCCACGCTAAATGAGTAACCTAGTTCCGGCGGAGAGTATCGATGTGAGCACATACAAAATAGGGTATACCTTGTGGGATAGGATTGAGCTCTCCTAGGTTCAGGGTAACCATATCTCAATAGCTGGATCTGCTCTTTGATTGAGGCTACGCCACTTTTTTATTGTTTGATAAAGTGGTTGAGTGACTTTCTTAGGGGAATATATCAAATTGTATTATTTGCAGTATTTTTTCTAATTCTTTGATTAGTCCGATATGTTGAGTTGACATTTGGTCCATCTTTTTCTCCATCAGACTCATTTTATCATGAAGCTTGACTTGTGAATGAGCAACGCCCCTGATGGACTTTCTGATAATGGTCAACGCTATATTTTGGGATATAGCATTTTTAGATTGCCAATTGAGTGTTGCTTCTATGTCACTTGCGGGTATATGTTCTCATGTTGGTAGGATAAATTTCTTTTGTGGTATTTTTGGAGCATGGATTAGGTTATGCTTTTCAAATGTTTGGTAATCGGGGAAATCATATTTGTGACTGGAGCTTGTAGAGGATAGCATAAACATAATTTTTGGTGCAGGCTCTTTTTGGGAGGTCTTATTTTTTGATGGAGTAGATAAAACTGACCAATCCTAGGGTTTATGTAAAATAAGGAATTGATATTCCTCTTCATCCCATTTGGTCTATCATACGAATATTCATCATCATCTTCAGACCCGTAGTAATCATCTTCACATTCCGAGCAGTCACAATGAATATCCCACAAATTATGTTCTGTGAAAGGACACTTGTAGAAAAATACGCCTAGACCATCATAATTGAATTGTCTTATACAATCAAGATTATTTCCAAAAAACACAGATATGGATTCAGAATCCAGATTGTCTTTCTGATAAAGAATATCTAGAGGGTAGTACATATGTATGGAGAAGGCAGTTTTATGGACTTTTTGCAAGTGAGAGTGGTAGCTATTGAGGTTAGAATTTCATGGAGTTTTGGATGACTATGTAGCCTAATTCTTGGTAAATAATTGATTAGGGTAGGTTCTAATTTGTTTGCTAGGCTATAAATTACCAAACCCATGTAATTAGGGGTGAAATGATGTAGTTTAGGTGTCCAATGCATAGGACAAAAGACCAAAATAATCCTACTTAAAAAACTGACGGGGCTGACCACGACCACCTTTACGGACCCTGAAAGGGACCACGGACCGTGGAACCGGTCGTGGTCCTTGGCCAGTGGCTATTTGTTTTGGGGTCCTATCCACGAGCCCCACCATGGACTCTGTGGAGGACCACGGACCGTGAATGTCCCTGTGGTCCTCACTTGGGCTGAGGTTTGGCGGCTCAGGTTCACGGACTCTCCCACGGACCGTGTGGAGGACCATGGACCCTGTGGTCCTCACTTAGGCGTCAGGGTCTATAAAATTGTCTTGGTGGTCTACTTGCTAAGCTTCACTGATTCTCCCATGGCCCGTCGTCAAGACCACAGATCGTGAAGGGTCTCGTTGTCAGGTGACAGGGCCTCAGGGATTCTAACTCCCAACCATGGGCACCTATACAACCCGTGAAGGGTCCCGTGGTCCACCTCTGTTGGAAGGTGCTGAAGTCCACGTGTAGGTCAATAGACTGTGGACCCTATCACGGTCCGTGAACCCTGCCATTGAGCACCGGTTCAACTGATTTTCTGCTAAAAACAATTCTAGGTCTTCTTTTTGAGATGTTACAATATCTCCCCGTTGGAAAAATTCATCCTCAAATGAAGTCTAAACTAGCCGAAGTGGAGGGAAAGAGCTGCAAACACTACCACTAAATACTGGAAACTAATTTTTGATTGAACTAAGTTCCAAGAACATGCAAATATGCTGAAAATCCAAATACAAACTGAAGGAACATGTACTAAGACTGATTTTATGCATGAGTAACTGAAAGACTGAAGAGGAACTATTACCTCAAGCTGGACTGGAATCGGAAGGAATGAGGTGAGGATACTTGGCCTTCATGGCTGCTTCTACTTCCAAAGTAGCTCCCTCTACGAACTTACTCATCCACAAAAGCTTAAATAAAGTGACTTCTTTGCTTCTCAACCTTCTAACCTGATGTTGAAGAATCTCAATTGGTACATCCTCATAAGTTAGACTATCTCTCACATCCACACTCTCTAATGACACTATAGATGTTGGATCACCCACACACTTCTTCAATAGCGAAATGTGAAAGACCGGATGCACTGCTGCTAATCCTACCGGCAACTCTAACTGTCACAACTCGAGAGAACCCCCTAGTCGTAACATGGCATACTCGACCTCGAAGGGGTATTATACAAGCCTCATAACATTCATTCATCTCATAGTTAATACAAAAAGTGCGGAATTAAAAGTTTTTTGAATAAAACCAACAATCAAAAATTCATTTATAAAGCAGCGAAATACTAAAATTTCACATGGCCATCTTAGACAACTTTAAACAAGATAAGGTCATGGCCCTTTACAATTGAAGTCTT
This sequence comes from Solanum piurae, assembly GCA_029582685.1. Classification (NCBI taxonomy): domain Eukaryota; kingdom Viridiplantae; phylum Streptophyta; class Magnoliopsida; order Solanales; family Solanaceae; genus Solanum; species Solanum piurae. The sequence continues at coordinate 16,867 of JAJOOO010000819.1, forward strand.
AACAATAGTCTTAAAACTTAAAAGAACTAGAAACATTAAAAGTCTTTGTCCTCCATCTATGAGGACATACCAAAAGATGTCTTGGAAGAAGTCTAGTCCAAGCTCCAACTAGAGAGATACTCAATTACCGCAACCTACACTTGTAGTAAAACATAAAAGAAGAATGGGTTAGTACAATTAAATACTAAGTATGATAGCCATGCAAAAATATGCTTAAAAAGGACTTTTGATTTTAAAGTCATGCTTTTATGCCATTTTGATAAAAAATTATGAATATGAGTAAAAGAGGCATAATATAAGTCACAACCAACATTCAAGTCATTTATCCACATTAGAACAAAAGCAACCTTATAACCCATTACCTTTTATTTGACCCTTCACCTCAAGTAGCCTTCATACTATACCTTGTGCAATGTATGGATAGCGTCCCATACCACCATCCAAACCAATGTACCACATTAAGGTCACCAAAAGTGAACATACCATTCATCCTTTCCACCTTTACACAATAAAGCATATAAGCAACATAAACATTACTTGAATCACATTATCGCATTATGACCAACATCTAAGACACCTCTAAGTCATACTTGTGCAATGTGCAAGTAGTATCCCATACTACTACTCATACTAAGTACTCCTTCAAAGTAACCATAGATAAGGCACATTTATATACGACAAGTCATAACAAGGAAGTAACTCATGAAACAATCCAAGTATAGCATGCATCTTTACATTTAAACATATAAGAGTCGACATTCTTCATTAGCTTCAATACATTAAGAGCACCATCATTCATTAAAAAATAGATCAACATTGTCAGTAATGTCATTATAAGAGCCCATTTATTTCATTAACATTATAAGGAACACACCATGACCTCCCTCAAATGTCTACTTGTGCAATGCATAGATGATGTCCCATTCCACCATCCATACTAAGTAGTACATCCTTAAGAATCCATAGTTCATTAACATTCTTTGTGGGAGTAAACCTTAACTGATATAGACCATGAGAGCTTGACATGGAATCCTGGTGTCACCCTCACTGGATAAGGGATTACTACTTGTCTAAGGTAGGACCATTGTCCTTTTAGCTTAAGTGGATCCACTATCCAGACCTATGTCGGCACATAGTTATGGGATAGGGAGATTGCTACTAGATACCTCACCTCAACTCACGGATGAGCATCCATCTTAAGAGATTGCTACTAAGTACCCCGCCTCAACTCACGGATGGGCACCCATCTCAACCATATCCTCTCGGTGCTTAGCATTATTCCCTACTGAGTACATTACATTCATTATGGGATAAGGGATTTCTACTAGATACCCTGCCTCAACTCCCGGATGGGCATCCATTCCAAACCCAACATTCATTCATTCATTGGAAAGCTCATAGATTCAAATATGAGAATATCCTTTCACCTAAGAATCCCCTTATTGTGAGAAAGTCCTTTCACAACAAGTCATTATCATTCATTAGAGTAAAATTGAGAAAAGCCTTTCAATAAGTACTTCATCATTAACATTATCTTAGAAACTTCATTCATTCTTCATTCAAAGTGTGTGTGTATGTGAGAATAGCCTTTCGCATATCATCATCATTCATTCAATAGCCTTCTAAAACATGTTCATATTACAATCATCTAGATCTCACACACACATACTTCATATTCCAATTATACCTAGTAATTAAACACCTCCACCTTTCAGGTGGATCAATAGTTCAAACATAATTCTACTACAACATGAAATTTAGCCATTACTTACCCTTTCAAGGCCATGCTCACAATTCATCAACAAACCTTCAATTCACTATAACTAAGACATACATAATTATACAATTCAATAAGCCAAAGCATTTTAGGCATAATCCCTCAACATTCATTCATAATCATCAAACCCACTTCATAAGTCACCATTTAGAAATTGAGAGGAATCATGGGTTCATAGAGTAAAATCATCAATTAAACATCAATATAATCATAAATTGACATTAATAAACCTTTAAAATCATTTGACGAAAGAACCCATGAGATTGAGTAAAACCCTAGATTTTCATGATTTGAAATCACCTTTTAATTGGCTCCTTGAATGGAAAATTACACAAGGATCAAGACCACCATACCTTTACTAAGAATCCCCAAGAAATTTGAGGAAGAACCACCTTGGAATCACCAAACCCTAGCTTCAATGGATCTCTTCTACTTCTTCTCTAATGGAGGATTTCTAGTGAGAGAAATATTTGAGAGGAGATGGGTTTTCTTTTGATTCTATTTGGAGTGACTTAAATGAAAGCATTTAGGTCTAAAAAGGGTCTTATAGTTGTTAGGAAAGGAATAGAATAATAGGGACTTAACTTTGGAAAAGGACTAAGAACCCTTAAAGTTGTAACCTAAAAATCCTGCCCCTTCACGACTTACCTCGCCCAAATGCCCCTCTTGGCTACCAAGGGCACTAGGCGACTCACCAAGTGAACCCTTGGCTCGCCCAATTTTCCATTGAGCTCCTTCTTGGACGGTCTACTAGACGATCTAGAGGGGGAGAAGGGCGACACACCAAGCTGGTTGGCGAGCTTGCACCTTGATCGCCCTTTGGTCCAGCATATTGGCCAAATGGGGCAGCCCCTAGGCGAGCACAAGGGACCAAGGGTGACTCGCCCAACCCCTTCGGCGAACAAACAACCCCATCTCCAAATAGCCCCTCAAGGAAAAAGGCTTCTTTTACCCTATTTTGCTAGTCTAGGCCCTTGCTTGCACCCTAGGCTTCCACCTTGCTCCATTTATGTTCTAAAACTGCCTAGACATCAACCTGAAGTCACACTAACCCAAACGTTAAGGCTCTAGTTCATCCTATCATTTTCTTAGTCGTTAAACTAACTTATATGCCACATTTCCAACCCTCTTCAGTATGTTATAAGGGCCTACATACCGAGGACCGAGCTTCCATTTCTTGCCAAATCTCATCACCCCCTTCATAGGTGACACTTTCAGAAAAACCTAATCGTCAATTTGGAACTCTAAGTCCCTTCTCCTTATGTCTATATAGGACTTCTGGCGACTCTGGGCTGTCTTAAGTCTATCTCTAATGAGTTGAACTTTCTCCATAGAATCATGAACTGAATGTTGCCCTATCAAGGCTGCTTCACCTACTTCAAACCAACCAACTGGAGATCTGCATCTACGCCCATATAATGCCTCATAAGGGGCCATCTGAATGCTAGAATGGTATCTCTTATTGTAGGAGAACTCTATAAGAGGAAGGTGATCATCCCAACTATCCTTGAGTTGATAACACATGCTCTCAACATTTCCTCTAAGGTTTGAATGGTATGCTCTACCTGACCATCCATCTGCGAATCAAATGTTGTGCTAAGATTAACCTGAGTACCAAGACCTTTCTTAAAAGGCTTCCAGAAATGAGAGGTAAACTGAGGACCTCTATCGGAAATGATAGACAAAGGAACCCCATGTAACCTGACTATCTCATTAATGTAAAGCCTGGCGTAGTCCTCCACCGAATCTGTAGTCTTTACAGCCAAAAAGCGTGCAGACTTAGTAACTCTGTCAACTATCACCAAATGGAGTCATGCTGTCTCCGAATATGAGGTAATCCTGTAATGAAGTCCATGTTGATCACTTCCCACTTCCAAGTAGGAATGTTGATCTCTTAAGTCAAACCTCCTGGTTTCTGATGTTTTACTTTCACTTGCTGACAATTGGGGCACTTTGCCACAAAATCTGTTGTATCCCTCTTCATGCCATTCCACCAAAAGACTGCTCACATATCACGGTACATCTTAGTGCCATTTGGATGAATAGAATACCTGGAATTATGGGCTTCTACAATAATATGTTGTCTCAACTGACTCACCTTAGGAACACATAATTGACCCTGATAGCAAAGCACACATCTCCCCCTAAGGAGAAAACCTCAACTCTCTGTTGATGGATGACACCCTTTAGTTGAAACGATATCGGATCACTGTTTTACTTTTCCTTAACCTATGCTACCAATGAAGATTCTGACCCATTCTGAATTGTTACATCTCAAACTGATATGCTCATAAGGCGAACTCCCAAGCAAGTAATCCTGTGAACATCATTCGCTAGTTCTTTCCTTTCTTCCTCAACATGTGCTACACTACCCATAGATAGTCTGCTAAGAGCATCTGCTACTACCTTGGCCTTACTAGGATGGTAATACACACTCATGTCATAGTCCTTGATGAACTCAAGCCATTTCCTCTGGAGGAGATTCAACTATGTTTGGGTGAACACATATTGAAGGCTCTTATGGTCGGTGAACACATCTACATGAACACCATACAAGTAATGTTTCCAAATCTTAAGTGCAAACACCACTGTTGCATGCTCGAGGTCATGATTCAGATAATACTTCTCATGCACCTTATGCTATCTAGAAGCATAAGATATAACCTTATCTCATTGCATCAACACATAACATTGGCCGACTCTGGATGCATCACAATAGATCAGATAACCATTTGAACCCTCTGGTAGAGTCAAAACATGAGTTTTAGTCAACCTAGTTTTTAGTTCTGCAAAGCTTTTCTCATAATAATCTGACCACTGAAACTTGACTTTTTTTTGAGTCAACCTAGTCAATAGAGAAGCTATGGATGAAAATCCTTCTACGAATCTTTTGTAATAACCAGCCAAACCCAAAAAACTTCTAATATCTGTAGGAGAGGTAGCTCTTAGCCATTGTTTCACTGCTTCTATTTTCTGAGAATCCACTCGGATCCCTTCGCTAGACACAATATGACCAAGAAAGAAACATATTGCAACCAAAACTCATATTTACTAAAATTAGAGAATAATTGGCAATCTTTGAGAGTCTTTAGAACAACCCTCAAATGAGTCACATATTCTTCCTCATTCGTAGAGTAAATGAGGATATCATCAATAAAGACGATAACAAACAAATCCAAATACTGCTTGAACACTCTGTTCATCAAGTCCATGAAAGTTGCAGGAGCATTGGTTAGTCTAAATGACATAACAATAAATTCATAATCACCATACCAATTTCTGAAGGCTTTTTTTGTGATATCACTATCTTTGACTTTGAGTTGATGATAACCGAATTTGAGGTCTATCTTAGAGAAATGAGTAGCACACTGAAGTTGGTCAAACAAGTCATCAATCCTGGGGATAGGGTACTTATTCTTGATTCTGACTTTGTTCAACTGCCTACAGTGAATGCACATCCTGAGAGAACCATCTTTCTTTTTCACGAACAACACTAGTGCACCCCATGGGGAAATACTAGGTCTGATGAAGCCCTTATCTAGAAGGTCTTATAACTGCTCTTTCAATTCCTTAAGCTCAGCTATATCCATTCTATAAGGAGGAATAAAAATAGGCTGGGTATTTGGAAGGAGATCAATTCCGAAGTCAATTTCCCATTCGGGAGGAACTCCGGAAAGATCTTCTGGAAACACTTCTAGGAACTCATTAACTACTGGAACTAACTCGAGAGTTGGGTTTTCAGAGATTGAATCCTTAACCTAATCTAGATGATAGAGGCAACCCTTAGAGATCATCTTTCTGGCATTAGGGTAAGAAATGAATCAACCCACAAGATCTAAGCTACTACCCTTCCATTCTATGACTGGTTCATCTGGAAACTGAAAACGAACAATCCTACTTCTATAATCGACTGAGGCATAACATGAATGTAACCAATCCATGCCTAAAATGACATCAAAGTCTACCATTTCTAACTTTACAAGATATGCTGAGGTGATTTTCTGAGAGACTGTGACAGGGCAATTTCTATATACCCTTCTAGCTATAACTGGGTCACCGACTAGAGTAGACACTGAGAAGGGTTTTGAGAGAGTTTTTGGACTAACATTAAAATTGACGGCGATATAAGGAGTTTTAAAGGAAAGAGTAGCCCCTGGATCTAACAAATTGTAAATATCTAAGTTAAAGACTAGTAATGTACCAGTAACCACATCAGTAGAATCTTCCTGATCCTAGCGAGCGTGAAGAGCATTCAACCTGTTACCTGTACCAGTTGCGTTACCCTACTGAGTAGGGTGACTTACTGATGTTGTTGAAGTTGTAGACTGAGCTCTTCCATTATTACCTCCTTGCAATTGTTTAGAAGGACAATCTCTCAACCTGGGACCAGACTGAACACAACCAAAACATCCTTCCTTCCCTACAAGGCACTCGCCCAAATGGTTCTTACCACACTTAGGATAAGTTGGGTAGGTTCTAGTACCAGAGACACTCCCCTGAGATATAAAGCCTGATGCCCTACCTTTCTGATCCTGTCTAAACCTGGAAGATGGAACACTAGCTGATGAAGGTGTTGAGGCTGAAGATTTTTGCTGAACCTGCGAACGATTTGCACCACCGATTTCTGTTGATAATACTCCTAGTTCCCAGTTCTAGCCTTCTTGTTCTCCTTAGCCTGTTCCCTAAGCTTACCTCCCTCAACCTGCTGAGCATGAGTCATGAGCCTAGAGATGTTCATATTTTCTGGCAACATAGCATTCCTACACTATGTTTTCACTAAGTCTGACACTCCATACAAAAAATTGTTCATTTGAGCCTTGAATCAACAACCATGTGAGGAGCATACTTCGAGAGTTTGGGTGAACTTTAGTCCATACTTTTGGACTGTCATGTTACCCTGCCTTAAGTTCATGAGCTCCCGAGCTTTTTCCTCCCTCAACTCTTTTGGGAAGAACCTGTCCAGAAAGGTTTCACTAAAGCATTCCAAACTGATAGGAGCTGCATCCGTACCCCTATTATTTTTCCACTAAGTATACCAGATGAGCCACATCCTTAAGCTGGTAAGATGCCAATTCAACCCGATCATTCCCAGTTACCTGCATCACTTCAAAGATCTTCTTGACCTTATCTATGAAGTTCTGGGGATCCTTACCAATCTGCGATCCTAAGAACTCAGGCAGTTTCATCCTAAAAAGCCCCAAACTCTAGCTGCAGCTGACCCAACATTAATATTTGCCGGAACTAGAATTGTATGGTTGTTCTAGTTGGTCACACTCTGAGCCAATAATTGGATAGCGTTCCAAAATTCAACATTCAAAACTTCCTGATGTGGGATTGGAGGAGCTACATTTGCATTCCTGACATTCGTATTCCTTGCGTAAGCTCCATAAGGAGGCATGATGTAAAATGCATAAAGTCAAATTAGTACGAGAAATTAGATCATACCTTACGCACGATAAGAGTAACAAGAAAAATGAAGTTTTCCTAAAACACTTTGTAGTCTCACTCTCATTAGATGTGGTGCACTTCATACCCTCGAAAAGGACTCTACTTAGTGCGTCTTTTTTAGACATCTTAGGAATCTTGAGCCTAATGCTCTTATACCAAGTATGTCGCACCCCGAGGCTACCCCTGAGACGCGGACACGAGACCTAGGATCATGAGTGACCCTAAGCTAACCCTGTTGGCATAACATAAGCGTACTATGATAACTGAAATGAGAAAATTTTGAGCGGAAGCTTTAATCATGAGATAAACTGGAAGTGATTGGGAATAACCATTCTAAAACTGAATAAATAATCTGTGAGATTAATGAGAACTGAAATATCAAACTCCAAGGCTAAAACTGAATCTAACTATGTCTGAAAATGGCCTCTAACTGACTAGTAGTGCTGGGACATGCCCCAGCTAAATCTAGAAAAATTGAAAAAGACTGAAAATGGAAAGATAACATGTCACTCGTCCTCGAAGAATAAGGACTCACCACTGATGCTGCTGAAATGGAGATTGGGAATCGATCTATGCGTGATATGAAAGATGAGAGCCTGAACCTACATCACGAGAAGATGTAGCGTAGAGTATGCGTCAGTACTTGTCACGACCCGAGTCTAGACCCCGGATGCGACACGACATCCTTGACCCTGAAAGGGTCTCAGACAAGTCTCATAGCATTCTTGAACATAACAACATAGGAAAAAGAGAAGAATTTAAATCTTTCTTTACAATCGAAGACATTTTCATTAGAAAGAAAGCAGAAGACTTTCTAGACATTGTATACTATGTCTCAAACCATATAATACTTTGAATACAACATTGAGACTTACCCCATACAAAAACTTTAACATAAACTAAAAGAAAAGGGAACATAATGGGTTTTGTCCTCGAAACTATGAGGACTCACCAAGTCTTCATCTTCAATCACCTTAGAAACCTACTCCTCAAGCATAGAACAACAATATCTCCAAACCCTATACTTCTATAGAAATGGAGAAGAATGGGGTTAGCAAAAAAAATACTAAGTATGGAAGCCATGCAAAAACATGCTTAAAACAAACATTTTCTTTGAAAGTCATGATATATGATATTTTGGTAAAACTACATGAACATTGATAAAAGAGGCATAATATAAGTCACAACCAACATAAAAGTCATATTTTCACATTATAACATGATCCACATATGAACCTTTACCTTCACCTTAAGCCTTCAATTCAAGTAACCCTCAAGCTATACATTGTATAATGTATGGGTAGCGTCCCATTCCACCACCGACACTAAGGTACCACCTTAAGGCCACCAAAAGTGAACTTACCATTCATTCTTTGCACCTTTACACAATAAAGCGTATAAGAGACACACACCTTACATAAGTCACATCATCACATTAAGACCAACATCTAAGACAATTCTATGTCATACTTGTGCAATGTGCAAGTTGCATCCCATACTACTACTCACACTAAGTACTCCTTTGAAGTCACCATAGTCAAGGCCCATTCATATACGATAATTCATGAAAAGGAAGTAATTCATAATACAATCCAAGTATAGCATGCATCATTACATTTAAGCATATAAGTCAACATTCTTCATTAGCTTCATTTAGAGCACCTTCATTCATTAGACATTAGATCATCATTTTCATTAAATTTATCATAAGAGGATATTCATATATTAGCCATTAAGGCTTGGAGAACTCACTATGACCCTATCAAAGCCTACTCGTGCAATGCATGCATAGCATCCCATACTACCGCCCACAGTTCATAGAACTCATCAAATAACCATAATGCACACCTCTTATGATGGGAATAGGCATTAACCAACATCGACCATGAGAACTAAATCATGGAATCTGATGTACTATCCCACATCCTAAGGGTTGGTCTACTTGCCTAGGGTAGAATTGGTAAATCTCCTATGTAGGCACGTAGTTATGGGATAAGAAAGACATTCATTGAAACCCTTGTCTAACATTGAAAGAATTCCATCTTACCATATCCACTCGGTGCTTAGCCTCCATTCCCATTCATTTCTTTAACATTGTTACACATGAAAGGGTGCCAATGGCCTACCAACCCAAGGTACATTGATTTACACATGAAAAGGTGCCATAAGCCTACCGATTCAAGGTAAATTATAGGATAGCTCATTGAATCATGTTGAAAGGGTGCCATAAACCTACTAATTCTTCATGAAAGGGTACCTTAGGCCTACTGATTCAAGGTTCATCATTTCACTTATGAAATGGATACCAACACTAGGTATACTGATCCAAGGTTCATCACATTAGTTTCTAGACTCATCATAAAGAGCTACCAACACTAGGTCTACCGGTTCATGTCATAGCCTCAAATACTTCATCATTCATTTATGAAAGGAATGTCATTGACCTATCGATTCATATTCATCAAGTCAAGACACATTCATTAGTCATTTATGAAAGGAATACCATAGGCCTATCGATTCATATGCATCAAGTCAAGACACATTCAATACACAAGAGAGGATGCGTAAGCCTACCAACTTAAGATTTAACAATACTTTCATTCATTCAAGAAAAGGGTGCCTAAGCCTACCAATTCAAGATACTTCATTCATGATCACATTCATCAGTATAAGAAAAGGATGCCTTAGCCTACCAATTCAAGATGCACATTCACTTTTACATTCATTCATACAATAATATGATGCACAAGCCTACCAATTTAAGATATACAACATTTCATTATAGATCCCTTCACATTCCATCATCCACATTCATGAGTTTTAAGTGAGAATATGCTTTCAATCACAACACATTTACATTCTATACAAGATCATCATTATATCATTGAAATCACATGCATATCCTTCACTTATACATAACTAAACACCTCCACCTATCAAGTATTTCAATATAATTAGGCAAGAGTAATAGCATAATTTCAACATTCTATATCAATATAAACTTTAACAATTCACATTCCATCATAATCAATCAAATCCCAATCTCAAATCATAACTTAGGAATTTGGGGGAAAACATGGGTTCTAGGAAAAATTCACCTTAAATCATATTTAAATCCACAATTAATTCACAATTCAATGCAATAATGCCTTTAGAAATTGTTTTGAATCGAACCCTTGCATAGATTGAAAGTTAGGGATTTGGGGTAAACTTTGAAGATTTGAAATCACTTTGAAGTTGGCTCCTTGAAAGATAATAAGTCAAGGATGAAGACCACCATACCTTTTTAAGAAGAATACCACGAAAATATCTTGAAAAACTTGAAGATTTTGACCTTAGAAGCTTGAAGTCTTCACCTCCAATGGAGGTTTCTAGAGAGAGAGAGCTTTTGAGAAGAGAGGTTTCTAACTTTTAGGTGTTTTGAAATAATAAAATCTAAAATACAGTTTGACACTTTTTAATACTCTTAAAATACTTTAATAAACCCAAAATAAAAATCCATACACTTAACTAAGCAAAGGGTGAATTTACCAATCCACCATTCACTTAGGCCCAACCAAACCAGTAATACAGGTGCAAATGACAGATCCCCATCCACGGATCATGGATGGGTTGACGCCTCCTGATGTCACCTCATGGTTCATGGCTGCAGCAAGGTTTGGGGGACCTTGACCTATGGAGGTCATCCACGGGGCGTGGATGGACCTATGGGGCGTGGACCCCTTCCGTAGGTCACTCCATTTTTGACAACATTCTAGTTTCAAGGAGGTTTTGGGAGTTAGGCTTAGGGTCCTCCTCAAGGACCCCTAGGGTGGTCCTTGGGGAGTCGTACCTTGACGTTTGACACCTAAATCCCTCAACAAAAGCTCAGAACAACATTAAACACCCTCAAACATCATGACAACTCAAAGACACACAAGTTAGGCTCTAGTTTCACTTATTCGTTTTACGGGTCATTACATTATCCCCTACTTAGAAACTTTCGTCCTTGAATGACAGTTTAAACACATTAAGGGGTTAACGACTCTAGACTAGCAGCCCATCATGCATGCAACATCATATACAATGCACAAACTAGGAGGAAATATCAACTCCCCATGAATAAGCTCAAACATAATCCATACCATTCAAGAAAGTAGGAACTAAATCTACAAACTCATTATGCATCATAACTTCAACATTTCTCATTTTCATTGGAGGAACTTCCTTGTCCAACTCAAATCATGTTCATCATAACATCATTAAGCACATTATTCAATTTCACTCAAAAGAACATTTAGGCATGTTCAACATTTAACCTCATGAAGCATGTACGTAACTCATACTAAATGCACATTCTCATGAGGAACATTATTTATGAAAACTCATTTTCTCATTCAAGCAAGAATTCATCAGGAACATGCATATCATAAGGAGACCATGGAAACACAATATCACACATGACTCCAAAACATGAAACAAGCCAAAAGAAACTCTTGGTCTCAATCTTGAATAGGCATATAAAGAAAGAGGTAAGGATATCAAAACTCTCAACGACCTTACTACTCAACATACTATCCCCCACTTAGGAGTACACCCAACTAAGGCTTATCATGAACCAAACAAGATATTCACAACCATAAGGAACTATCAACAAACTGGGGATTCTAAATTAGGAAGGTATTCATTAAGCAACTCTTGCTCACAAATAACCTTACCAACACCACTCAAGGTCTCATATGAGTCTACCACACCGGGTCTAAACTCCCCAAACTCACAACACCTCTTAAGGTGAGAACATCAAGCAATCCTAACTCATGAATATCAAGGACAGTCAAAGACCTTACCATATAGGCACATTATCCCCCACTTGGGATTAAGCCTGCACAAACTCTTTTAAATTTCACTTCTTTCAACTCTAAGGTCAGAGCAAATCATAACTAAACCTCCACCCTCATCACACAAGATGATCTAAAACACCACTATTTATCAACTCTTTCAACATATCTCAAAACTCATCATAACCTTCTACCAACAACACACATAACCATAAAGCAACCCATTCATACTAAAGTCAACATCAAAATATTTCATCTCCTATCTACCAAGTAACATAGCCATAGTTGGCATCACAACCAACCTTCCTTCCTCACACATTCTAACATATTCCTTTTAAGTGGCCAAACACTAAAGACCATCGGATAAGGAACAAGAGAGAGATATTATAGAGCTAAACTCTATGACACAACTTGAAGAATGATGAAGTGAAACTCAATAGCCTCCTATTCATAATGTGGCACACTTCACATTATGAACAAGACTCTACTAGATGTGGTTTGAGACAACCTATGACCATTCCAAAATCTTGTGCTCTGATACCATGTTTGTCATGACCCGAGTCTAGACCCCGGATGCGACACAGAGTAGTCGACCCCGAAGGGGTGTCATACAAGCCTCATAGTATTCTTGTACATAAGAACATAGGAAAAAGAGAAGAATTTAAAACTTTCTTTACAATTGAAGACATTTTCACGAAAAAGCAAACGGAAGACTTTCTAGACTTTGTATACTATGTCTCAAACCATCTAATACTTTGATTACAACATTGGGACTTAGCCCATACAAAAGCTTTAACATAAACTAAAAGACATAAAGGGAACATAATGGGTTTTGTCCTCGAAATTATGAGGACTCACCAAGTCTTCATCTTCAAGCACCTTAGAAACCTACTCCTCAAGCATAGAACACCAATATCTCCAAACCTTACACTTTGGTAAAAATGGAGAAGAATGGGTTAGCACAAAAAATACTAAGTATGGAAACCATGCAAACACATGTTTAAAACAGACATTTTCTTTGAAAGTCATGATATATGCCATTTTGGTAAAACTTCATGATCATTCATAAAAGAGGCATAATATAAGTCACAACCAACATACAAGTCATATTTTCACATTAGAACATGATCCACATATGAATCTTTACCTTCACCATAAGCCTTCACTTCAAGTAACCCTCAAGCTATACCTTGTGCAATGTATGGGTAGCGTTTCATACCACCACCCACACTAAGGTACCACCAAAAGTGAACTTACCATTTATTCTTTGCACCTTTACACAATAAAACATATAAGAGACACACACATTACATAAGTCAAATCATCACATTAAGACCAACATCTAAGACAACTCTATGTCATACTTGTGCAATGTGCAAGTAGCATCCCATACTACTACTCACACTAAGTACTCCTTTGAAGACACCATAGACAAGGCACATTCATATGCGATAAGTCATGAAAAGGAAGTAACTCATATTACAATGCATGTATAGTATGCATCATTACATTTAAGCATATAAGTCAACATTCTTCATTAGCTTCGTTTATAATTTAGAGCACCTTCATTCATTAGACATTAGATCATCATTCTCATTAACTTTATCATAAGAGGACTTTCATACAAGGCTTAGAGAACTCACTATGACCCTCTCAAAGCCTACTCGTGTAATGCATGGATAGCATCCCATACTACCACCCACACATCATAGAACTCATCAAGAAACCATAATGCATATCTCACATGATGGGAATAGGCATTAACCGAAATAGACCATGAGAGCTAAATCATGGAATCCAATGTACTATCCCACATCGTAAGGGTTGGTATACATACCTAAGGTAGAACCGGTAAATCTCCTATGTAGGCACATAGTTATTGGATAAGAAAGACGTTCATTGAAACCCTTGCCTAACATGGGGAGAGTTTCCACCTTACCATATCCATTTGGTGCTTAGCCTCCATTCCCATAGAGTATTTCAATTCTTTAACATTGTTGCACATGAGAGGGTGTCAATGGCCTACCGACCCAAGTTACATTGATTTACACATGAAAAAGGATGCAATAAGCCTGATGAGTCCACAAATTAGACTCATTTAGGGCTTTATTTTAATAGAAATAGTGACCTCAAATGCTTACTTTATCTCAATATTTGATGAAAATGCTTAAGTTTTAGGTATTTGAAGTTTTAGTGGCAGCATGGTCACTTAGGCGGAAAAAGGAACAAAAAGGCTGAAAAGAACGAAGAAGCTGAAGCTTGAGCATCGCCAAGCATACTTGGTGAATCACCAAAGGGACGCACTCTGCCCTTTGTTCCAGTACGTGAAGCCCTGAAGGAAGTGGATCAAAAGGCGATTAAAAGAGCAGTCGGCGTGTCACCGAATAGTTCCGCGAAGTAGTACTATGTCTCCCTATGATACAGAGCACGATGATGTCAAAGGATGGTGCAAGATGGTGATGAACTGTACCTAAGATAGAATCGCCGAGTTGATCGGCGATTTCGACTAATGTCACCGAATGATCCGCTGCAGCACAAGTTTTTGTAAACTATAAATACTCTATCAATTTTTATGAGTTTTTATCAGATTTTTAGTGTGAAACAATTAATATAATTTTAGTACTTTTTATTTTACTTGAAGTTTGTAAGGGTTTTGAAGAATTGAAGAAGAAGAGGGTTTCATCTCTTCCAATTTGGAAGTGGGTCTCATGGATTCTTCTTTCTTTGCTTAAATCAAGACTTATTTCTCTATATCCATTTGATTTCAACATCATTGAAGGTATAAATATCTATATCTTGATGTGTGGCTAAAACCCTATATTCTTGGTGTGTCATTTAGCAAATATGTGTTGATATTATTATTGGGTCTTTCTTGCTGATAGGTCAGATGTATTTTAATGGTGATTTCACCTAGTGGTTGTGGTTTAATTTAATGGGTTTGTAGTTGTAAATACAAAGCCACCCATGAGTTTTTGGCTTGCCCGAAGAAAGGTCGTGAAATCAAGACCACTAGACTGATAGCCTAGGGAGTGGGTCGACATGAGGTTCAGCCCGAGAGGGTGAACCCTAGTCCCATATCCTAACACTCAGCTCGAGAGAGTGAGTGGGGTAAGGCATATGATGGTCTTCATGAGGCAAATGGGTGTTTGAGAGGAACGCATTTGACACGGGGTAAGTTGCCCAAGAGGGAACTTATTTCCACCTAAAGCTTAGCCTAGTCACTATTATCTTGCAAATTTCCTATCGAAAGCATGTACCCAACTATTTATCTCAACTTGTATTGCGTTCACACCCCCAAAAACTCTTCCCCATACTTGATTTCCTTGTTATTTTTGATGTTTTACTTACTAGTGACAAAACCCCAATCGATATTGACATTTTGGTGTCCTCCTTTAATTTACAATATTTTTAATCGTTAATATCTTTAGCTGCGACTAGTTAGAACCAAATTATATTTTTCTATTAATTCTCATAACCGCTCCCTTGGGACACAACCCCAACCCTTGGTTGGGTTACTATATTATCGACGATCATGGACACTCGAACCGTAGGTTAGTGTCGTTGGTCACGATAAGCAAAATCAAAATGGCGCTGCTGCCGGGAAGTGGTGTCACTTGAGAATTCTTAGACTAGTAGAATTTTTGTTCTTCTTAGTTGTAGTTTACTAACCTTATTTTTAGTTTTGTTTTTCTTTAAATTTGTTGGTGTAGGTAGGTTCCCCGAAGATGGACGTTGGGAATGGTGGCAACTCTGCTGAGTCGAGCCAAAAAGTCAAGAGACACTTCGAGTTAACCGTACTGGTAACTCAGCTGAATGAGTTGGCCACCAGAATAACAGAGGTGGTAAACCAGTGCAAGAGTTACATCAGTTATTGGCCGAAAGTTCCTTTTTGCAACTTAGTATCCTTGCTTTGTTCCTCAATCCATAATCCTGAAAATCAAGGGTTTTACATCAGTTATTGGCACAAAATAAGCATTTGAGGACACTACACCTATATAAATCAAGCCTTAAATGAGTCCAAATCTCGTCTCATCAACACCCCCAACTTAAACTTTTGCTTGCCCTCAAGTAAAACTCAAGTTCATCAGTTCAAAAAGGATGTCTCAAACAGTGCTACAAAAGACTCAATCATGGATGCACACAATAAGACTCAAATTACTCATGCAAGGATCAATTGTGCACTCAAAGATTCAAATTGTAACTCACAATTATCAAAGATTATCAAGTTCACAATACTTTCTTCAAATGTGAGTTCAAGCCCAACAAAGGTACTCAAATTCCCTCACACAAAGATAATTCCATATTCACACACAATTGTTTAACACTCTATAACTTCGTAATCACAAACAACTGTCACACTCAAAAAGATGAACACATGCATGACTTCACCCATAAGTTTGCCCTTATTTTCCAGCCAACATTCGTTTCAGCTCACTCAAGATCAAAAAGGTCTTTTCAAGGTTTGTAACGGGGATGAGTGTAAAGGTATGGTCATTTAGGCTCAGTGGCTACTATCTTCATGAAATGTGGTATGAACATCAATTTCCTTCCTTTTCTTCAGCATTTTAACTCATGCTCAAAATTCACCTCATTATTCACTTTTCATGGACTACCGCACACCCCATTTCTTTTGCAACTTTCACCACTTTATTTCACAACTTTTTCATTCTTTTTCTTTTTATTTATTCTTTTCTTTCTATTTTTTTTGTATGGAGAGGTTCCATCTTTTTCAAGTCCATGGATCAAAAGGGACTTCATCACACTTCTTGATTTTCCTTCTCTTTTCACCATGCCCCTAACTTAGGATTTTGGCCTAAGTTGGTTATTCAAACACACCACACTTCATGATGATTATGGGTGAATGGATAAAGAGGGGTCACAATTGCATCAAATTTCTTCCTAGAAAAGGACAAGGCTCAAAGAGGGTTCAAGCAAGGTTCACACCTCTCACAAAGTTGTCCGCAAAAGAGGTATATTGTGAAATTGTTTCACTCTTCAAAATTGTTGCCTAAGATCATTTCAAGAGTTTGCATCACTTAGTCAATCGGACTAACATGGAAAATTCTAGGTGTCATCACACAAGATTCACGATAAGATCATCACACAAAGCATTGACACCAATATCAAATAAGAATCCACAATTTATCTAGTGTGAAATTTTCATCACAACAGACTCATTCGATAATTGGCTAGTCACAACGAAATGCAAAAAAATCACATATTGTCTAAGCAACTTCATTTGGCCTCATCGTAGTCACGCATTCATTTTTGTTCTATTAAGAGGACTATTCAAGTAATCGGTATTGATCATGACCTAAACTCAAATTTGCACAAGAACAACCACAATCACACACAAGAGGTGGCAATTTTTTTCCAGAAGGGTCAAAAACCATTTGAATTCATAACGAGGAGCCATAAGCTCAAACATCCACAACACAATTTAAGCACAGAAACCCAATAATATATACACATAATCACAAGAGGTAGGTATGGAAATATTTCACCCCACCACAAACAAAAAGCAGTTGCCCTCAAATTCAACAAAAATATCCAAAAGTTAATAAAAATAGCAGAGAGGGAGATAAAGAAAGGTCATGTCTACACAGTCTCTCCATCTGTCGGGGCATCAGTGCCCGGTGCATCCTCATCAGTACCAACTCCACCAGACTCAACCATGGTGGTGTCTCTCAAGGAGGTCTGGTGGACAGTGTCAAACATCGCATCCTCTAGGTCAGCCAGATCATCATATAGGGCAGCATCTCACTACCGAAGTTGCTCCTCATTTGTCTTCGCCTCTAATGCATCAGCTGTCACATCCTCTATACGTACATCTCCGCTGGTAGCCAGAGGAATCTCAGAACTGCCTGGGACACCCTCAGTCTTAGCTTTCGAAGTTGTAACCTCTGAAGTAGCCCCCTGGTGACTCTAACAAGTCTCTACTCTCACCGTGAGAGTGTCAATAGATGTTTGTAGGTGTTCCAATGTAACTTATTAAGCCCCCGAAACTAGTAAGTTGAACTAGAGTGTTATAGAGCCTTTGGTAAGAGTTTTACAGTGTGGTAGGAGGATTAAAACTCATAAAAATGATTCTCATACTTAGAATGATGGTTTTAGGGTTAGGGAGTCAAGGTACACCCTCTCAAGGACCACCCAAGGGGTCCTTGAGTAGGACCTCAAAATTGCCCCCAAAACCTATCAAATGGCAGCACCTGCGGATGCCATCTATGGACCCACTCCCCATAGGTTGGGGTCGTGGATCAAGGCCTGTCATGGCCTGCAAGTTCGAAGCTGCAGACCTCACCTATGGAGGTGCAACACATTTAGTAGATCCACCCACGGTCCGTGGGTGGAGGAGGCGTAGGTATAGACAATTTTTCAAGTTTAGTTTTAAGTTAGGAGTTTCGGAAATTAATTAGTAATTAATTAGGGGTTAAGGGAGGTCAGTTAGTTAGTTATTTAACCACCTATATATACCTAATAGAACCCTAAACTAATTCATTTAACTCATTATTCAAAACACCGAAATTCTCTCCAAATAATTTTCTCTCTAGAAGTGAAGAAGAAGAACAAGAGAAGGAAGAGGGGCATGTTTTCCTCCATTGTTTTAAGCTTGATTAGGGATTTGTATTGAGGTATGATAGTTTATTCATATATGGGTTCTTCCACCCATAGATCCCCTTAGTTCTCCCCTAATTGTGAAGTCAAAAACCCAATTATAGCTAGGGTTCTTCTTACATTGTGGGTAGGGTTGAGGTATGATTCCAATCTAGTGGATAATACCTAATTATGATTGTATTAGCATTGAATTATGATACTATGATGAATTCATTTGATTCCTCTGGTTAACCCTAGTCTATTGGGTGAATTTGGTATTTTGTGAGTTTATGCCATAAAAGGTGAAATTGAAGAAATTGAATTTGATCTTCCTAATACAACGCATGTGTAGTAATTGTTCAAGGTTAGGATCATATAGATATGAATCGAATTAGACTATAGTTCAAATGATGGACATTTACTAGTAAAGAGAAAATTTAACCTTTATGATGAATTTCATCTAGAATAACCTAGTAATGAAGAATGTCATTGAAACACCTTGAAATCTAGGTATGGATGAAGGTAGTAAAAAGTAAATCTTGTGTGTAGGGTTTGTAGTTGTGAATGTTGATCATTAAGGCTTAGAGTGAAGCTAATATGATGAACTATAGATGTTAAGGCTTTGAGAGTAAACCTTACCTACCTAATTCACCTTATGAATAATAGACGGTAGGAAGTGATAGAATCACTTGAGTCATGATGATATCCTTGTCTAATGTAGAATTCTAGACATGATATTAGGCATGAGTATGAACTTCACATGAAAGGGGTTCTCACTTAGTATTGGCTCTAGGGTTTTGAGGGCAAATCCAATATGATGAATTATGTATATTAAGGCTCCAAGAGTGAAGCTTATGAGATAATGGTAGACTATTAGATAGAATAGTTATGATAAGACCTTACCACCTAATCTACCTCATTAAGGTTGGGATGCATAAAGTAATAGAATCACATGGGTTAGGAGGACATTCATTTCTAGTGCTTGAACCCAACGTGGGATGATTGAAAGTAAGAATTGAACCTCAAGGAGGTGAAGTTTGACACTAGACTTGTAGTAATTAAACTAGTTGAATTATGCTTAAATCTATGTCAAATGTAGTCATTCTAGATGTGTTGACTTAACATGAGCTTTGACCCTAAGAATGGGACAAGATATGATAGTATGCATGATTTATGAATTTTAGTACATGCTTTAGAGACACTTTGAGAGTAAAGTGAATATGTTGATGACCTAGTTGTAGTGTTGTTGAAAGGCTAATTCCCTATACACACTCATGCATGAATATGATATAATGTGAAAGGTTTGTCATATGTAGTAATTATAAGGTTTGAAGACTAGTCATACCTCGTTGAATCAAAGGCTCTAGAGCCATCATAAATAGGTCATGGATAATGATAGTTTCTCACGCATGATCTAATGAGCTATAGTATGATTTATGTTGGATTGAGTGTCAAGACATACTTCCACAATTATGAACTTAAGTCAAGACTTAATGTGAACTCACTAGGACTTAATGCCTAGCACCGACTGGATATGAATATGAGATGGAAGCTTATACGATTGTTGAGTCCGGCTTCCCCTTGAAAGCTCTTACCCTAGTTGAGTCTGGCTTTCCAAATGGGTTCCTTCTACACTAGTTGAGTCCGGGTTCCCAAAGTAGGTATCTCATGAGATGGAAACCTTCTAGCATAGTTGAGTCCAGGTTTCTAAAAACAATCTCCTTATCCCATAACTATGTTCCCACATAGGTTACTTAGCTATTGGTTTCACCCAAGATAAAAGTATATATTGATACCCTCGGCAAGTAGAGCTACCCCTTTTTGGTGTGGAGTAGACACCGGATTCCATGTTAGCTCACATGGTCTATCTCGGTTAAGGCTTATGTCCCAAATATTATAGTAGTGTATATAAGAGTATGAGTTGTGAACTATGGGTACTTAAGAAGCTTACTTAGTATGCGTAAGAGTATGTGATCTTACTTATGCATTGCACAAGTATGCTTTAAATACATCTATGGTATGTTTATTTCCTAGTTTTATGATTTGTGATTATAATGTGTGCTTGATGGATTGTTGTCATAGTTTCCTTCCATGATATGATTGACTAAAGGTGAGTGATTCCCTTGGTTATAAGAAGTAAGCTAATAATAAGACCAAGGAGGGTAAGAATGACTAGGATGACTTCAAGGTTATGCTTAGTGTAAAGGGTAGTATGGGATGCCTTTCATGCATTTCACAAGTGTGCTTTGAGGTTACTTAGTAGTATGGTCCTATTATGGTATAGAGGACTAAGAGTCAAATAATGGTTATATGATGCATATGTGGAGACTTTCCTTATTATGATTATGATATTGTCTCTCATACTTACAGTTTATGTTTCATGAAGTATTTCATATGATTTTGGATTATGTCTTATATTGACTTACCCTTGTCTTATGCTCTTATGATTATGCTAGATAACATATTTATTATATTTTGTACTAATGCATACTTTGCCTATATTATAATCAAAAGTAGGGTTTGGAGATTTGAGTGCTATTTTGGAGATAGGTTTCTAAGGAGCTAAGGAGTTGAAGATCTTGGTAAGTCCTCATAGCTTCGAGGAAAAAACCCACCATTTCCTTTATGTCTTTTATTTTCTTGTTGAGACTATTGTATGGGCTGTGTCCCAAGATTTTTATTCTAAAATTTGTATTAGATGGTTTGAGACAAAGTATAGAAAGACTTCCGCTTGCTTTTATGAAAATGACTTCGATTGTAAAATGTTCTAAATTGTTCCATACTTTTCTATTATCTTATGTTCATGATATGATAAGGGCTTGTATTAGGTTTTTCAGAGTCTTGTACCCATGTTATGTGTAGGGGTACTCCTAGGTCGTGACTAACTTGGTATCAGAGCATAATGTTTAGAATGGTTCTAGGATTGTCTCAAACAACGTCTAGTAGAGTCTTGTTCATAAATGTGAAGCGCTTCACATTTATGAATAGGAGGCTATTGGATGCTTAGGAAATCTCACTTCTTCATTCTCTAAGTCGTGCCATAGAGTTTAACTCTATAAGGTCTCTCTCATAATCCTTATCCGGTGGTCTTTAGGATATGACTACTCGAAGGGCTTATACTATAAGGAGCAAGGGAGAAAAGCTTGCTTGTAAGGCCAATTTTGGCTATGTGACTTGAGAGATCTGAGATGATAGATTGAGATGTTGTATTTAGTGTGAATGTTGCTTCAATGTTGCCTTTATATTATGAAAGATGTTTAGAAGAATTTGTGTAGGCTTACTCCCAAGGGGGAGATAGTGTGCCTACCTAGCAAGGTTATTGTGAGGTTATGTTTAGTTGATGATAGAACCTGACTTAGTAATGATGAGTTTTGAGGTATGATGATAGATTGGTTGAATAGGGTGTTTAAGTAATGCCTATATGGGTTGAGTGAATAGACTCCTCCAAGAAGGGTCAAAGTGTAATTCACCATGGTTTAGAATCACCTTGTGTGACGAATGTGAAAGTTTAGTGATGACTTGCTCCGACCTTAGAATTGAAAGAAGTGATGCTTTGAAGCGTTTGTATAGGCTTGCTCCCAATAGGGGAGATAAGGTGCTTAGATAGTAAGGTCGTTGAGTGTCCTTGATGTTCATCAGTTCGATTTTCTTGAAATTTTCATGTTCAAAGGTGTAATGAGTATGAGAAGTTTAGTCTTGGATTGGTAGGCTCATATGAGATCATGAATGGTGTTAGTAGGGTTGCTTGTGAGCTAGAGTTGCTAATAAGAACCTCTCTAATTTAGAAGTGTCGGTAGAGATCTTAGACCGGCAAGTTAATAAATAGAGAAACAAGGAAGTTATTCCATGAAGTGGTATGGAGTGTAGTTTAGAAAGGGTTTTAGGTGAGGGTGCCACTTGGGAGGCCGAGGGCCAATGAGATGTCCCGATGTCCTCATCATTTTCCTTCTATTCCTATTCTAGCTTGAAATGATAAATTCCTCTTGATTTGCTTTTATGTGAAGTAATGTGTGATTGTGTGTTACCATGATTTCCTTATATGCATGTTCACGAAAATGCTTAGGTCTTGTTAGAAATGACTTATATGCATTGTTTTTCCTCATGTTGTAGTGCATTTGAGTAGAGTTTCATAGAGACTTCACGAGATGAGTTAATGAGCATGCCTTAGTTTGGAGTTGAAAGATTCCTCCTTGAATAAATGCTTTTTGAGAGTAAATTGCATTTAGGCTCCACGAGTGTGTATTGAGCATGTTTTAGTTAGGATATGTTAGTTCCTTCTTAAGAATGAGTAAATAAATAATTTCATTCATTTTGGGTTGGTAGAAGTAGTTCCTACTCCCTTGTGTTCCATTGGATGTGCTTAGCTTGGATTTGAAGTTTTTTTGCTTGGTTGTGTGCATTTTAAATATGTTGCATGCATTATGGGCTAATAGTCTAGAGTTATGACTTTAAGAAGTGTTTAGAAACATCATTCGAGGATGAATGATCCCAAGAGGGAGATATTATTACGCCCCAGAAACTAGTAAGTTGAACTAGAGAGTTCTAGAGACTTTTGTAAGAAGTGTGGTAGGAGGATTAAGACTCATAAAAATGATTCCCATACTTAGAATTATTGTTTTAGGGTTAGGGAGTCAAGGTACGACCACCCAAGGGGTCCTTGAGGAGGACCTCAAAACAGCCCCCAAAAGCTGTCAAATGGCAGAACCTACAGATGTAATCTACTGGCCGTAG
The DNA here is from genome assembly GCA_029582685.1 of Solanum piurae. Taxonomy (NCBI): domain Eukaryota; kingdom Viridiplantae; phylum Streptophyta; class Magnoliopsida; order Solanales; family Solanaceae; genus Solanum; species Solanum piurae. The sequence goes on from JAJOOO010000819.1 coordinate 40,234, forward strand.
ATGGACCCAAGTCCTGTAGGTTGGGGTCTTGGGTCAAGGAATTTCATGGCCTGAAAGTTCTAAGCTGCAGACCTCACCTAAAGAGGTACAAAATGTTCAGTAGATCTACCCACGGTCCGTGGGTGGAGGAGGCGTAGGTGTGGACAGTTTTCCAAGTTTAGTTTTAAGTTAGGGGTTTGGGAAATTAATTAGTAATTAATTAGGGGTTAAAATAGGTAGGTTAGTTAGTTATTTAACCACCTATATATACCTAATAGGCCCTTAAACTAATTCATTTAACTCATTCTTCAAAACACCCAAATTCCCTCCAAATAATTCTCTCTCTAGAAGTGACGAAGAAGAAGAAGAGAAGGAAGAGGGGCAGGTTTTCCTCCATTGTTTCAAGCTTGATTAGGGCTTTGTATTGAGATATGTTAGATTATTCATCTATGGGTTCTTCCACCAATAGAGCCCCTTAGTTTTCCCCCAATTGTGAAGTAAAAAACCCAATTATAGCTAGGGTTCTTCTTACATTGTGGGTAGGGTTTAGGTATGATTCCAATCTAGTGGACAATACCTAATTATAATTTTATTAGCATTGAATTATGATATTATGATGAATTCATGTGATTTCTATGGTTAACCATAGTCTATTGGGTGAATTTTATATTTTGTGAGTTTATGCCATAAATATGAAATTGAAGAAATTGAATTTGATCTTCCTGAATCAATGTCATGTGTAGTAATTGTTCAAGGTTAGGACTGAGCTGTAGCTAGACCCTCATACTCGTGCTCAAACCCTGTGGCTCTGTCAAACACATCATTGATGTGATCTCTACAGCACCCCACTTCTTTCCCTCAAACCATGACGACTTTCACTGGTCTAAATGTGCTTGCCTTCTTCTTGCCTTTAGGTACCAGGTCACTGTATGCTGTGTAGAATTCCCAGACCCATGTAGGAATATAGGGGCCTAGGGTCCTGGTGAACAACTCGACCCTATGAAACTGAAGAGTGTCCCTCAAAGTGGAGTATCTGCGCACTAAACCCTCTATGAACAACATCTTCTCCTCGAGAATCGTCCTCAATCCTTCGGCCTTTAATCTATAGAGTGGCCGGGGAGGAGGACCGTGAACTGGTGGCACTGGAACCACCGTCTGTGCCTTGAGTGACACTGTATCAGCTGCAGAGGGGGTAGACTATGGGGTCCTAGACGGACCTTGACGAGTTTTGAATGGATCTCAGCTCATCGGGACTGTAGAGGCTGGTCATCATCAGGCTCTGAGAATGAAGGCTGAGAGTGGGTAGAGTCCCCATCACTGCCGGAGTTGTGCTCTGGTCTTTTTGCCTCAGGCGCTTTGCCTTCCTTTACCTCTTTCTGGAGGTGCCTTCTTTTCCTTTTTTGGAGGGTTAGCTGCCCCCTTATTAATCACTATGCCCCATGCTCTTTTGCGGGGAGGCATATTGAGGTTGGTTCTACCCATATCTGCAGCACACATTAGAAAATATTAGAAACAGTTCAAGAAAAGGTTGAGAAAATATGTTCCAGACAGGCTCGCCGAATCGATCAGTGAGTCACTGAATCACTTAGGCAAACCAGATCGAGCTCGCTGAAAGGATTGGCTAAAAAAATTCCCAGAAAAATAGTAGGTTGGCGATGCTAAGGGCCTTTCGGCGAATTGCCGACATCATTCGGCAAGCACAGACTAGCCCGCCAAAGAAGACTTTTGGTGAGTCACCGAGTGCACTCGGTGAACTCAGGCTTCTCGCCGAAAGTTACAGACTCAAAATAAATAAAAGCATGAAATTAAAGGCAATCTAGGGGAATTTCGGTGAACCGCTGAGTGGTTCGGCGAGCTCGATCCATCTCGCCAAACTGCCCAACGTGCCAATTTTAAACCCCAACTTCCAAAATCAACCCCGCAGCCCCTGAAAACAAAATCAAACCACAAACACACTCAATTAGGCTCAGAGCCATCAGACCCATGCCACCGGGGGACTTAGACTTCCCCATATTTGGCGAAAATTAGCCATTTGATGACTTTAGCCCTTAAGAATGACGTCAAGCAAACTGCCCAACGTGTCAATTTTAAACTCCAACTTCCAAAATCAACCCCGCGACCCCTGAAAACAAAATCAAACCACAAACACACTCAATTAGGCTCAGAACCGTTAGAGCCATGCCACCGAGGTACTTATACTTCCCCCGGTTTGGCCAAAATTAGTCATTTGATGACTTTAGCCCTTAAGAATGACGTCAAGCGCTCTATCATTGGGCAAAGCACGTCATTCAACACAATTTGGGTTACTCAGACTTCACCTGAGTAGACTCAACAACAATTCAGCACAACCCAAAAATCTATGATCAATTATAAGAGCACGAAATTAAGGAAATTAACAACTCAGGCATTTTAGGCACGAAATCGAAATTAAAACAGGAACACAAACACACATACACGATTTTAAAGAGGCAAAACACACATCAACACAATTTATAATAATGCATTTGAGTTTAACCGCTAAATAAGAGTTCGACGTTCGGAAAACCAACCTTTATGCTGAAAGATGAATTTGTAAAGTTAGGAAGCAAAGATTTTCAATCCGAACACAAGATTGACCAACAAAAAGCGTAAAATGCAAAAATATAGGAAATATATAGTACAGGTGTGATTGTATGAAGTTAAAAAGTGAGGGAATGTGAAGGAGTTTGAAAATTTAAACCTTCGGCCTTTTAAAAACCATCCAGTTCGCACCTAATTAGAGATATTAGTCGACCTCACCGAACAACTCGGTGACGCACCTAGTGATTACTTACCTCACCGAGTTTTACAGGACCTCTAGTTAACTTAGGGGTCCAAATGGTGGTCCAAGTTGGACTCGCCAACCTCTTCGGCTAGTCACCGACTAGATTTTCAGCTTGCCAACCTGCATATTTCAAACACATTCCACTTTTTCACCTGCAAAATCAACACACGTTATTCTAAAAACAAAAAGAAAGAAAATAAGAACTTAGGTTGCCTGCCAAGCAGCGCCTTAGTTAACTTCGTGGCACGATGCAAGTTCCCACTCAGACTTCATTCTTAGGGTTTGCCATAGACTCACTAGGCAAGCCTCCTTGTTGTCTTGAGTAGAGATAAGACAACAAATGACTCATTTTGGTCTCCAATAGCTGAACGGAGATGGAATGAGAAGTAGACATTTGATTTAGCATTGAGACATTCTCATTTATCTCTTTCAACACTTTGTCATGTTCTTCGACTTTGTGGAGAATGAGTGAGAGCATCTCTTTGACTTGTCCACCCTCATAGTCCTTCAACTTTCTATGCTCATGAGGGGGAATGTGCCTATTTATTCTTTTTGTATAGTACTTGAGATTCCATAATCCTTTTGGCCAAAAGATCCAGCTGATTCCTAATTGATCCTAAACTAAATGTTCAAAAACGTATTTACAGTCGCCAAAAATGTATTGCAAAGAGTAACTCGGCTAAATAAGTCAGGCTCACCAAACCACTCGGCGAGTCGTCCTTTGACCACTTTCATTGCTCTTTTGCCTCGGCATTCTGGATCTAGCACTGCATTGCGGAACCACTCAGCGATCCGCAGACTGCTCCTTTCTCTGGCCAACTTGATTTCTTCCCTCAGAGCTTGGCACACTGGAAATGGCAACTCACCAAGTGGACTTGGCGATCACCAAGCTTTCTTTTCTTCATTCTTTTATCTCTCTTTGTTCCTTTTTGCAACTTAGTGTGTTTGCTTTGTTCCTTAATCCATAATCCTGAAAATCAAGGGTTTTACATCAGTTTTTGGCACAAAATAAGCATTTGAGGACACTAAACATATATAAATCAAGCCCTAAATGAGCCCAAATCTCAGACTCATCAGAGTACCCCATCGTGAGATACTCTGCCAGATGAAACCCTTATCCAATAACTCTTTCAATTGTTCCTTTAATTCCTTAAATTCTATCGGAGCCATACGGTAAGAAGGAATATAGATAGGCTGCATATCTGGGAAAAGGTCAATACCGAAGTCTATTTCCCTTTCAGGTGGAACACTAGGTAAATTATCAGGAAACACTTTCGAAAACTCATTAATAATAGGGACCGACTCTAGAGTAGGGGTTTCAGAATTCATATCCCTAACCCGCACAAGAATACATCCCTTAGAGATCATCTTTCTAACTTTAAGACAAGAAACAAACTGACCCTTAAATATATAATTTCCCCCTTCCACTCTAGGATGGGTTCATTTGGAAACCAAAACTTGACTACTCGAGTTCTACAATCAATAGAAGCATAACGTGAATTTAGCCAATCAATACCAAGGATGTAACACCCCAAATCCGAAAGAAGGCACCATATTAGATTTCAGCATTTTCTAGGTGCCATCCACGGTGGCCAAGAACGACCCGTGGGTTGAACCACGGACCATAGGAGGGTCAGTCGATTGGCCACCCAACATATGTCTAGGCAATGGACCACGATAGTACCTACAGACCGTAGGTGGGACCACACCCCTTCTTCCAGGAACCGTAGATTAGGACAAAACGCTCTGACCACCAACCACGGTCCACAAGGACGGGCCGTGGGTCAGACCATGGTCCGTCGACTAGGTATGTCGGTTGGTTAGTCGGTGACAGCTGATAGTTAACTCACGGACAGTTGGATCTTTTCCTAATTAATTAGTTCCTTTACTACGTCATTTTTCCTATGTTTAAGACCACTATATAAGTCTTTTAACCCCCAAATTCACCGCATTTAATTCATTCTTCCAAATTCACAAAAGAAAATCAAATTCCTCTCCAAATATTCTCTCTCTAGAAACTTGAAGAAGAAGAAGAAGATTCAAACTAGGGTTTCAAGCTAAGGTGCCAATTTCTCCATTGAAGGCTACCATTTGGACTCAAGGTATGATAGTTTTCATCCATGGATTCCTTCAATTCATGGAGTTCCCAAATTCTCTATTTCAAAAGGTAGAATTCCCTAATTTAGTCAGGGTCTTGTTCTCATTATTGATTTAATTGATTGAATTATGATCTTCTAAACATGAATTGATGAATTCCTATGTTTTATGATGGTTCCCCTATGAACCCATTCAATCCCCACATTTTAAAGTTATGAACTATATGATGTGAGATTTTGATCTTCAAGGAAGAGTTTTACAAACTTAAGCATGTATTACTAGTTTTACATGAGTTTATGATGAAGTCCATATCTAATCCATGTTTTCTAAGAGTTTATGATTAAAAGTGGATTTTGACCTCAAGAGATAAATTATGGACTTATGCATTGTCTTTATGAAATATATGCAAATATTTTAAGGGTGCTTTGAGAGTAAAGTACCACTCATGATATAGTTGTTGTGTTGTTGAAAGGACTTTCTCATAAACACATAACTTTCAATATGTGAAAGAGGATTCTTAGGTTGAAAGGATTTCTCATCTAATTGAATCAAAGAGAAGGAGCAATCTTAATGAAACTAGCTTGAATAGGTTGTCCAATGGCACCTTTTCATAATTTAAGAAGTCAAGTAAGAAATGACTATTCCATGAGAATTTATGCTTAGCACCGAGTGGACATTGAATATGAGATGGAAGCTCTCACGTAGTAGAGTCCGGGTTTCCAAAGTAATCTCATGAGATGGAAGACCTTACGTAGTAGAGTCCAGGTTTCTAGTAGCAATCTCCTTATCCCATAACTATGTGCCCACATAGGTTGATTAGCTAGTGGACCCACTGAAGCTAAAAGTTCATGGTTGTACCTTAGGAAAGTATAACAACCCTTTTTTGTGTGGGATACATTGAAAGATCATGTTATAGCTCACATGGTCTTAATATCGGTTAAGGTTAATTCCCCACAAGATTAATAATGAACTAAGGTTACTCAAAGAGTAGCTAACATGTGTTCAAAGGTTTTAAAGAAGAATTTAGCTTGCATTGACCATGATTTATGACTTATGTTTTACAACTCTTTCATATTATATTTTAGCTTGGTCAACTGCATGTCATGAAATAAAATGTCCCCTTTTAGCATATTTTTAAATGTCTTATGCATGTCTATCATACTTGGTACATTGTTTGTACTAACACATACTTTTGCCTACATTTTACCCAAATGTAGTGTCCGACAGACAAGTTTCCGAGTCTCGTGGCTAGTAGTTGATTTCGTGATTTCCTGAGCTTTGGTGAGTCCCATGCTTTAAGGATGGAGTTATTGTTTTAGTTTCTTTCTTGTATTATCTCTTTTGAACATGATGTATGGGCTAGGCCCAATTTCATTCTACTGTATTAGATGGCTATGATTAGACATGAATTTAGACTTCCGTTTTCTCATAGATAATGTTTTGGACTTGAACTATTGTTTTACGCTTATTGTTCTATTTCTTATGTTATGAGAGCTAAGTGGCTTGTATGGAGTCCTTCGAGGTTCTATACGCCATGTTACATCTAAGGGGTAACCTCTGGGTTGTGACAAAGGATAAAATCAAAATCTAACATATCAAGCTCTACAAGATCAACATATGTGACTCTATGGGATGAGGATATGTGACACTTTCTATAGACTCTCGTAGCTACAATACAATCACAAATGGGAGTAGAGACAGAAGAAGGGTCTAGAAACAACTCTGGAAGAATATCAAATCTTATGCACATATATGGCGTCACAAAAGATAAGGTAGGACGGGGATCAAGCAAAGCATAAACATTAAGATGAAAGACTTTCAAGATACCGGTAATAACATCGAGAGAACCCTTTCACTCATGATCAGTCTGAAGTGCATAAAATCGGTTTTCCTTTTGATTTCCACTAGAACTTGATGGAGGTTAAGGTTGAGACAGTCGACAATTATCTCCCTCATTCTTAGAAACTGAGGGACAATCCCTTATCTTATGATCCATCTTGCCACAACCAAAGCATGTATTAGAACTAGCTAGACATTTACCCTTATGCTTTCTTCCACAATTAGCACAAGTAGACAATGAAGATTCATTACCATTTCCTTCTTGAGGTTTAGGGTTAGACACCCTATCTTTGTTGTAATTAGGAGGAGCATTGGAGGAACCTTGGCCAGAAAACATCTGTTGGAACTTCGGACAACCATGTCCATCGGACCTCGAATGTGAAAAGTCACCATCACCGATTAGCCCTCTTTTCCTCCCTAGACCTTTTGTTAAGTTTCTTCTCTTCGATTAGTTGAGCATGAAACATTAGCCAAAAAATGTCCATATCATTAATAAGAATAGTTGTAAGTTATTCCTTTACCACCAGTTTGGACACACCCAAAACAAACTTACTCTTCCTTGCCCTAGGATTGACAACCATAGTTTTCACGACACAAGGTAGCTCCTAGGCGTAACATGGTGTATAAGACCCCAAAAGGCCACATACAAGCCACTTCACTTTCATCATACAAGATAATAGATAACGATATTTAAAAAGATAGTTTAAACATAGAAAAGTTTTACAGAGAAAAACGGAAAGCTAAACATTGTCTCAAAGCCATCAGTACATAAGAATGAATTTGGGCGTAGCCCGTACATCATGTTCCAAAACATAAAGTAGGAAAATACTGAAAACAATAAATGTATGGTCCTCGAAGCATGAGGATTCACCAAAGCTCGAAATCTCCTCAAAGAATTCTAGCCAAGAAACTCGGAACCTTGATTGTCGGAACCTACATTTGGGGAAATGTAGGCAAGAGTATGTGTTTAGTACAAAATATGTACCAAGTATGATGGCCATGCATAAAACATTTGAAAACTTACTTAAAAGAGATACCTTTATGAAATGCAATGACTAAGCTCAAACATGAGTTAAAGTGTTAGAAAACATGAGTCATACAACATGGTCAATGCACCTAACCATCATCTTAACATGTATGAGATAGTTCCATGAAGTAACCTTAGTTCATCATAGCTTACTTGTGGGAAGTACCCTTAACCGACATATAAGACCATGTGAGCTATTATCATGGAATCTGGTGTCTCCCACATAGAAAAAAGGGTGTCCTACTTTCCAAGGCAAAGACCATCAACTTCTAGCTTATGTTGATCCACTAGCTAATGTCTATCTAGACAATCCTATGTTCGCACATAATTTATGGGACATTGGTAATTGCCACTTGTCCACTGGGTACTAAGCTTAACTTCCACATAATAGTTCTTACTCATATTCATTTATCTTTTAAAGGAACATGGTTAATCGCCTCTTGTCCTTACACCATATGACATGGGTAATCGTCTCTTATATTTCAATCAGAGAGTATGGGTGATATACCACGAGTTTACGGTATTTTTAATACATTTCACTTAAGAGTTGTGTGTGTCTAGAGACATTTTGTATTGGTATTAATGTGTTTTTATCATGTTTGCAGGAAATAAGTTCGGACGTGGAAGTAGAGAGACACAACTGAAGAATTGTGCAAACAAGGGCATCTACGAACGTAACCTACGGACCATAGGTCCAGTCACATTTCGTAGGTGGTAGGCGTAGATGGATAGGCAACACTTCAAGGAAAATCTGGGAATTCTTGACCAATTGTGGAACCACGATTACAAATGATGGATAATAGGTTAACCTACGAGCCGTCCTGCAGTTCTGTCAAATGATTCAGAGAAGTGGGTTCCAATACCTGATTTTGAAAGTGTAAGTATGGAGGTACGTAGAAGGATCTACGGACCATGGACCGAAACCACGATACGTCCTCCTGATCTGTCGATTATTACTGAGAGTTGGAGATTTTGAGTTTTAGAAAATTGCCTAAGTCCCAAACCATGAAAGGGACCTACGGACCGTAGGTCAATCCACAGTCCGTAGGTCAGTGTCGTAGATCGAAACCGCGTCTAGAAACTTAATTTCCTTATTTCGTTTCCTCTTTATTTGGGACATTTTTTTCTATATATAGGGCATGTAAACCTCATTTTTTAGGGTTAGACACTATTACTTTAGTTCTAGTTTTTGACTTTGGAGAATAACTTGCAATTCTAGCAATTCTTGATTTTCTAAGTTCATTTTGAAGATTTTAACTTTGAAATTCAAGTTGGGTTTTTGGATTTCTTCTACTCATTACGTAAGTTCATGAATTCTTCTTCTAATAATATGAATTGGGTTCTTGCTAGAATGGGTAACTAAATCCACAACTAGGGTTGTGGAACCATGAGCGATTAACAAAGTATGAATAACAACTAAGTAATTCTTGAATAGTGTTGAAGCATGCATTGGTAATTCTTTCATCTAGAAGTATTTTTAACGGTGTGCAACGTTAGAACTCGCCTTGTTTCTACTTGCCGGACCAAAGAGGTAGTTAATAAGAAAAGAATTATCAACATAGATTTAGTGTGATACTATCTAATAGTCTAATTTCAATTGGTGCGAGGGTGAAAACTAAGTCATACATTGATGTGATGTTTAATATGAGGTAAATGTAAGGATTAGTAAATTATACACACATAGCCGGACCAAGGTGCAGGGTGAAATTCTCTATTTGTCGGACCAAGGATTTAGAGATACATAACTTACCACTTTGCATGTGATACACAAGGATAGATTACTATTGTTATCATTACCACATTATAAGCTTATGGGGAACACATACACCCTAGTTACTTTCTCTCATTAATAACAACCAAAGTTTGAATCCTGCTCACTTGTTACTTAACAACCATCAGTTATTTGTTCCACAAATCCCCCCCCCCTTTACATACTTGTCTAGGAAATAAGTTGACTAAATTAATATCATTGTAAGTTAAGTTTAAGTCTAAACCATATTCCTCGTGGGATCGACCCCAACCTACAAGTTGGTTTCTTTACTTGATAACGATCACTATACTTCTTTAGGGAGGTGTAATTTAAGCGTATCAAATTTTGGCGTCGCTGCCGAAGAATAAGGCTTATAGATTAAGTTTAATTACATTATTGAAGTTTAGTCAATTATTTCCTAATTTTACTTTTTCTTTTGTTTTGGTTTTTCTCAGGTTCCTATTATAGTATATGCTAAGTACATAGAGTCAAGGTGAACCACTGACTCCTTACGATCCAGAATTGAACATAATTTTGCGAAGGATAAATAATCAAGGGGTCCCAGCCAATCCTATTGGAGGAAATCTAGGTGATGGAGTTGAGTTGCAGCATCCTAGGGTTGATAATGAAAATGCTGAAAATCAAGGTGGTAATCTATTAGGAGATGCATTGAGGGTATAAAATCCACCAGAACTGAGCGTGCGTGATAACTATAGGGTCCACTTTAATACCGCTGAATATGAAGGACCTATTGTTCTACCTCTTCTACCTCCGGGGCATACATTTGTGGTGATGAGCAGTCTGATGTTGATGCTTACAGCGTGGGGTTTGTTCTATGGTATGGCATCGGAGGATCCACATGGGCACATGGACAAGTTGAGGAGTGTTTGCAAGAGTTGCATGGGTCGACCGGATTTAGACATGGATTTCCTTGGGTTGAGAGTCTTCTCTCTATCATTGAATGGAGATGTTGTTGTATGGTTTACTGAGCTTCCTTATAGCTAAATTCACACATGGGATCAATTGCGTAAAGTGTTCATGGAAAAATAATTCCCAGTGTCAAAGAAGCTTAATCACAAAGATATACTAAACAACTTCGTAGCACTACGTGGAGAGTCTGTGAGTAGTTCGTGGGACATGTTCACTGCTTTCATAAGAAGTGTGTCAAACCACCGTATTGCTAATGAGTCACTGAAGGAGTATTTCTACAGAGGCCAAGATGACAATGGTAAGGCTGTGCTTGATACTATCACATGAGGATCATATGGTGAGTGCACTTTTGAGGAGCGCTGAGAAACTGGAAAAGATTTCCCAGAACTATAAAGCATGGAGCACTCGAAAGTCAGACATTAGAATAAGAACTTTTGCAGTTCAATCTGCACCTAGTCAATCTGCCGATGACATTCGTGAGGAGATGGCTCAGATGAGGACAGAACTTGGTTTGGTGATGAAGCATGTGAGCGGAGGTACCGAAAATATAAATGCTATGAATTATTTCACTAAAAATCTACCACCGGTTGAGGAGTTCTACCATGAAGAGGATAATTATGGAGTGAATGATCAGACTGGTGTTTCCAAGACAATGCCCAAGGTTCCAATTTGGATAATTGTCACCAAGGTCAAGAAAACCAAGGTCGGAACTATGGTAACTACAACCAAGAGGGTCATTATGTCCGGGATGGGAACTACAATCGTGACAACAACTACAACCGGAACAACTATGGCAACATAAATGATAGTGTTGGGCCATATGTTCCTCCTCAAAATTGGGAATCTGGTAATAGGGAAGATGAGGGTAGTATGTCACGTATTAAGGATATGATGCACAAGATGATGGAGAGGTTTGATTCGACTGATGAGAATGTGAAGGAGATGCGAAATGACATGTCTGGAATCGGTTAAAAATTTGATACCCATGCATTTGCGATCAGGCAACTTGAGAAGCAGATGAATCAGTTGTCCACTACAGTCAATCCACGACAGCCTGACACACTTCCAAGAAACACCATTCAAAATCCGAAAAATGATGGGCATTGTATGGCAGTCACTACTCGAGGGGGTAAGCAGACCATTGACCCACCTATGCCGTCTGAGGTTGAAAATATGGTTGAGAAAGATAATGAAAAGATTAAGGTTACTAGAGAATCCAAGAATGCTACAGAGAAGGAAGCAGAGATAACCCAAAAGGTTGTCCCCATGCCTAGACCTCCTCCTCCATTTCCACAGAGGTTAATCAAGAAGAATGAAGAAGGGAAATACCGCAGGTTTATCGCTATATTGAAACAGCTTTCCAGCAAAGTTCTGTTGATAGAAGTTTTGGACCAAATACCTGGGTATGCGAAGTTTATGAAAGATTGGTGACAAAGAAGAGGTCCGTGAGTTTTCAAGATGATGATACGTTGCAACATTGTAGTGCTATTGCTATAAGGTCCCTTGTGCAGAAAAAGGAGGATCCTGGTGCCTTCACTTCTGCATGTACCTTCAGGTTGCTGCATTTTGCGAAGGCGTTGTGTGATTTGGGTTCTAGTATTAATCTAATGCCATTTTCTATTTACAAGAAGTTGGGTTTAGGGGATTCAAAACCGACTGCAATGCGATTTCTCATGCCTGATAGAACTGTTAAGAGATGACTTCACGTATTAGGACACTACTTCGGTTCACGTGCCAACAATTGTGTGTAGTAATATAACTCAACTAAGGGTTGGGATAGTTTCCACAGGGAGTGGTTTGGAGAATTAATAGAAAAGTAAAATCAAGTTCTAATCAGTCATAGCTACAAATATTAACGAATAAAAACATACTAAATCTAAGGGGTGACGCAAGCGTCAATTATCAATGGGGTTTTGTATTAGCTAATCAACAAAAATATAAGTAAACGAGATAGGGAGACCGGATTCTTGGAATGTGATAGGAATAAGGGACAAAAGACACTATCGGGTAGATGCTATTGATAGTACATCGCTGAATATTTGTAACTAGGCTAGACTTTAGTGGGGGTATATTCTATCTCAAGCAACTTACCCCAAATCAACTTAGTTTCTCTCGAACACCGAGTTTTCGCGTTTAAGCACAACCTCCGCCTTAGCACATTTACTCTCTTGAGCTGAAAGTTTGGAGAGGTCCTAGGATTCACTATCTCAAGTTTAACGCACGACGACCCAATCACCACCGGCTATTGATTTAGTAGTTTTAGTTTTAAAACCTCTCTTCCGAGCAAGCCAAAAACACTAAGATGAAATCGTATTTGCAACTACAATCTCATTTAGTTCAAACACAACTACTAAACGAAATCACATTTAAACAATGAATATACCAACAATAAGCAACATCCAACAGTAAATTTCACTCATAGTCACAAAATCACACCCCAAGAATTGGGGTTTTGGCTAGACATAGAGAAAAGGAAGAAAATGATACCAAATTGAAGTAAGATCAGCTGGGTATGATTTATTTTTACTTTATACGAGTCTAGGATGAAAAATATTCAACACCCACTTCCAATTTTTTGGAATTGGAAGTCTTCAAATCTTCAAAATCTAAGAACAAGGTCTCTCTACTTGAAACTTAAAAAAATAAAACGTTGTATCTGAAATTGCATACTAAGATAAAAATTTAAACTAGTATTTATAGTTGTCTAAAAATGTGCTGCGAAGGACCATTCGGCGTAGTTAGTCGGGAGCGCAGATGCACTCGGTGATCCACCCTTTGGTCAACTTCATCACCTTTCAGCTCTTACCTTCAACATCTTTGCATTCTGAATCATTGGGTGGTATAATATTGCATTGCGGAACTGTTTGGCGATGCGCCGGCTGCTCCTTTTCATCGCCGACTTGATCTTTTCCTTCACGGCTCAGCATACAGGAACTTTTGGCAAAGTTAAGGCCATTCAACGACTCACCTAATATATTTGGCGATCTCATGTCTTCTTTTCTTCGTCTTCTCAGCCGTTCTATTCCTTTTTGCGTAGTAGTGTCCATGTTTTACCTCAGACTCTAAATACCTGAAACTTAAGGTTTTACATCAGTTATTGAAACAAAATATGCATTTGAGGACACTAATTCTATTAAAATAAAGCCCTAAATGAGTCCAAATTGTGGATTCATCAACACCCCCGACTTAAACTTTTGCTTGTCCTCAAATAAAACTCAAGTTCAGCTGTTTAAAAATGATGTATCAAACAGTGCTATACAAGACTCAATCATGAATATACACAACAAGATTCAACTTACTCATGCAAGGATCAATTGTATACTCAAAGATTCAAATTGTAAAACACCATTATCAAAGATTCTCAAGCTCACTATACTCGCTTCAAATGCAGGTTCAAGCTCAACTAAGGTGCTCAAATTCCCTAACACAAAGAATGATTCCATAATCACACACAATGGTTTAATCATTTAAAGTTCCGAAATCAAATGCAATGCTCACACTCACAAAGAGGAACACAATACATGCTTTCCCCCATAGGTTTACCCGTATTTTCCAATAGACAGTTGTGTCAGCTCACTCAAGATCAAAAAGGTCTTTTCAAGGCTTGTAATGGGGCTCAGTGCAAAGGTATGCTCATTTAGGCTCAGTGACTTCCATCCTCATGAAATGTGGTTCTCACAACACTTCCTTTCCTCTTCTCTCATCATTTTCTGTAGTGCTCAAAAGTCATCCGATTATTCACTTTTCATGGATTGTTCGGAAACCCCATTTTTTTTTACATTTCTCATAACTTTATTTCACAACTTTTTCTTTTTCTTTTTTTCTTTTTTTTTTTGGATTGAGGGGTTTCATTTTTTTCAAAACCATGGGTTAAAGGAGACTTTTCTTGCACTTCTTGGCTTGCCTTCTGTTTTCACCACACCCCCAACTTAGGCTTTTGGCTTAAGTTGGCTATTTAATCAACCATAAATCAAGAGGATTATAGGTAGTCGATTAAGGTAGGTCATGTTTTCATCAAGTTTCTTCCAAAGAAAGGTAAGGCTCAAGGGGTGTTCAAAAGAGGTTCACACACTCACAAGGTAGGCCACAAAAGAGGTATATGTCGAATTGGCTCACACTCTTCGAAGGTGCCTAAGATCATATCAAGAGATAGGCTTACTTAGGCAACCGGACTAACGGGGAAAATTCTAGGTGTTATCATGCATGGTTCACACTAAGTTCATCACACAAGGCATTGACACCAAGGTCAAATAAGACTCCACACTTTCGCTAGTGTGCAACTATCATCACAAGAGACTCGATTCGATAATTGGCTAGTCACAACGAGATGCAAAGAGTTCACATATTGTCTATGCAACTTCATTTGGCCTCATCGTAGCCGCACATTCATGTTTGTTCGATTAGGAGCACTATTCAAGTCATCGGTATTGATCAAAATCGATACTCAAATTTGCAAAAGAACAGCCACATTCAACACATACAAGAGGTGGCAAAAATAATTTGGAAGGCTCAAAAATCATTTTCAATTAAAAGCAAGGAGCCATAAACTCAAACCTTCCACCAAAAGCAGTGTAACATAAATTTAGCACAAGGCACAAATAGATAAACAAAACAAATATGCACAAAGGTGTGCCTCACCCCACCAAAAATGAAAATATTTGTCCTCAAATGCAACTAAACATATCTAAAAGTGAAAAGAAATAAAGACATAGAGGGAGGTAAAGAGGGGATCCTGTCTACACAGTCGCTCCATCTGTCTGGTCATCAGTGCCCGGTGCATCACTCTGGTCCTGGGTTTCAGTACCCGGAGATGACCCAGAAGAACCAACAGTACCAGACCCACTAGGAGCTTCTAAGGGTGTATCCACCAAAAAAGCCTGCACAGCTGCATAGAATCCCTAGGCCCATGAAGGAACATTAGGATCTCTGATAGTGGTCTTCCTGTCAGAAGTGGGCCTCTTGCCTTTTCCTTTATTTCCAGGTGGAGGTTCTTGTCTTCCCTTCTTGGGAGGATTTGACCCCCCCCCCCTTTCATTTATTGTGATATCCCATGCTCTTTTCCGGGGTGGCATTACAATATTGGTCTTTACCATATCTTCAGGATACTCAGACTTCTCCCTGCTAGACTCAACAACATGCAAGTACAACCCCACAAGATTTAACTTATTTTAACGCACAAAAATATGAGATTTTAACACTATAAACACTACGGGCAAGATTTTCATAGGCATAAGCAAAAACAATTAAGATCAGAGAGGCCCAGGACACATCACTAAGATAAGATCATTTCAAATGAGTACAAAATTGCTAAAATTAATTTTGGGGTTTGGAAAATCAACCTTAGATGCCGATTAAAATACTTTTAAAATGCTAGGCGGCAATTAATCCACTCCGAACATAAATCAACAACTTAAATACATTAAAATTGCAAAAATGTAGAAACTAAGGTGCAGGTGTGAGTTTGTGACGATTGAAAGTGAGGAAAAGTGAAGATTTAGAAAGTTTAAACCTTTGGCCTTTTAAGAAACCATCCAGTTCTCGCCCATTCGGTGACATTAGTCATGCTCGCCGACCCACTCAGTGACACCCCCAGTGGTCACTTACCTCACTAAGTTTTACAGGATCCTCAGTTGATGTGCGGGTCCAAACGGCGGATTAGATCGGGATCGCTAACCTGGTCGGCAATTTGCCAATAATTTCCTAGGCTCGCTGATTTTTATAGACTCCATTGTAAAATTGTCTTGAGTCCAACGGCGGTCTCGGTCGGGGTCAACGACCTCTTCGGCGATGCACTGATTGGACCTTTTGCTCGCCAATCTACACTTTTCAACAACTTTCCCACTTCAACCTACACAAACAACACACCATTATTTCTTAAAGAAAAAATAAAGCGATAAGGGGTCTTGGGTTGCCTCCCAAGCAGCGCCTTAGTTAACTTCATGGGACGATGCAAGTCTCCACTTAAGTTCCACTAGTTGGGTTTGCCTCACTTTCATAAGGCAACCCCTCTTCCGTCTCTAGGTAGAGACATTCCAGAAGCATTTTATCTGGAATTCCATGAGTCGGGCACTGCTGCAAGAGAGCCTTAAACCTTTGCCTCAACTGACTCACCCTCCAATTTATTCAAACTTAGGATGTTATCCCTTATCATCATCATTTTCAGAGGAGGGTGGTCCATTGAGTCACCGTTGCTAGCAGATATACTCAATTTTTCCCTTCGAAACAGCAACACAAAAACCAAAACTAAAACTTAAATAAGTTCAAATATAATTAACAAGAACAAAATTCAACTTAACTAAAACTTCTCAACTAACACCACTCCCCGGCAGCGGCGCCATTTTGACTTCACGTATCAGGACACTACTTCGGTTCAAGTGCCAACGATCGCGTGTAGTGATATAACCCAACCAAGGGTTGCGATTATTCCCACATGGAGTGGTTTCAAGAATAATAGAAAGGTAAAATCAAGTTCTAATCAATCATAGCTGTAAATATTAACGAATAAAAACATACTAACTCTAAGGGGTGACGCAAGCGTCAATTATCAATGGGGTTTTATATTAGCTAATCAACAAAAACAACAAAAATATAAGGAAATGAGATAGGGAGACGGAATTCTTGGGATACGATATGAATATGGGAGAAAAAATATTATCGGGTATATGTTATTGATAGTATATCGCTGAATATTTATAACTAGGCTAGACTTTAGTGGGGGTAAATTATCTCTCGAGCAGCTTACCCCGAATCAACTCGGTTTCTCTCGAGCACCGAGTTGTGACATTTAAGCACAACCTCTGCCTTAGCTCATTCACTCTCTCAAGCTGAAAGTGTGAGAGAGGACCTAGGATTCACTCTCTCGAGTTGAACCCACGACGACCCAATAACCACCGGCTATCGATTTAGTAGTCTTAGTTTTAAAACCTCTCTCTCGAGCAAGCCAAAAACACTAAGATGAAATCGTATTTGCAACTACAATCCCATTAAATTCAAACACAACTACTAAACGAAATCACATTTAAACAGTGAATATACGAACAATAAGCAACACCCAACAGTAAATTTAACCCATATTCACAAAATCACACCCCAAGAATTGGGGTTTTAGCTAGACATAGAGAAGGAAGAAAATGATACCAAATCAAAGTAACATCAACTGGGTATGATTTATTTTTACTTTATATGAGTCTAGGAATAAGAATATTCAACACCCACTTCCAATATCTTGGAATTGGAAGTCTTCAAATCTTCAAAAGCTACGAACAAGGTCTCTCTACTTGAAACTTAAAAAAAATAAAATGTTGTATCTGAAATTGTATACTAAGATAAAAATTTAAACTAGTATTTATAGTTGTCTAAAAATGTGTTGCGAAGGACCATTTGGCACAGTTAGTCGGGATAGATGATGCACTCGGTGATCCACCCTTTGGTCTACCTCATTGCCTTACAGCTCTTGCCTTCAGTATCTTTGCGTTCTAAATCATTGGGCGATATAATACTACATCACGGAACTGTTTGGTGATGCGCCGACTCCTCTTTTTCATCGCTGACTTGATCTTTTCCTTCAAGGGTTAAGCACACTGGAACTTTTGGTGACTCGCATTATACATTAGGTGATCCTCAGGATTTCTTTTCTTCGTCTTTTCAGCCGTTTTGCTCCTTTTTGCCAGGTATTATCCATGCTTTTTCTCAATCTCTAAATACCTAGAAATGAAGGTTTTAAATAAGTTATTGAGACAAAATATGCATTTGAGGATACTAATTCTACTAAAATAAAGCCCTAAATGAGTCCAAATTGTGGACTCATCAAGAGGCCCATTGGTGTGCTCCAAGATGTACTAGTGAAAGTGGTGTCTTTTATCTTTCCGGTGGATTTTGTGATCCTTGATTGTGAGGTTGATTTTGAGGTTCCCATTATCCTTGGGAGACTATTCCTTTCCACTAGGCGCACCTTAGTTGATATGGAGAAAGAGCAGATGAAGTTCTGATTGAATAATGAAGAGGCAACTTTCAACATCTGTAGATCCATGAAGCAGAGTAGTGAGCTAAAGTCGGTATCAGTGGTGAATCATATTGTAGAGAGTTGTTCTGAGGTGTCTATTGAAGAGAGGTTGGGTGTTGACACACTAGCAGCGGTAATGATGAATTTTTAGGGTGATGGTATTGAAGACTATGATGAATTGGTCACCGCACTTGATAGGTTTTAATTCCATTCAAAACCAAATAGATTGGTGTTAGACATGAAGATTCACGACTCTCCACCCGCAAGACCATCTGCTGAAGAGGCTCCAAAATTGGAGCTTAAAGCTCTACAATCACATTTGAGGTATGTATTATTGTGGAGATATGGTACTTTACCAGTCATCATTGCGGTAGATTTGAATGTGACACAAGTTGAGGCATTGGTTTCTGTTTTGAAGAGGTTCAAGCGGGCTATTGGGTGGACTATTGCGGACATTATTGGGATCCCTCCTGGCATTTGTTCTCATAAAATCCAACTCATGCCGAATCACAAGCCTAGTATTGAGCACCAGAGAAGACTAAATCTTCCTATGCAAGAGGTAGTGAAAAAAGAAATCATCAAGTGGTTGGATGCTGTAGTTATTTATTTTATTGCAGATAGTAGTTGGGTGTGTCCTGTTCAGTGTGTGCCCAAGAAAAGTGGGATGACTGTGGTTCTGAATGTGAAAAATGAGCTTGATTTGATGCGGCCCATTACTGGATGGAGAGTCTGCATAGACTACCAGAAATTAAATGCTTGGACAAAAAAGGACCATTTCCCTATGTCGTTCATGGATCAAATGTTGGACCGACCTACGGGTATGGGTTGGTATTGTTTTCTTGATGGTTATTCGGGCTACACTTAGATGTCTATAGCTCCGGAAGACCAAGATAAGTCCACCTTCACTTACCCTTATGGGACTTTCTCCTTCAAACGAATGTCATTTGGGTTGTATAATGCTCCAGCGACCTTCCAGCATTGTATGATATCGATATTTGCTGATATGGTGGAGGACACTATTGAAGTATTTATGGATGATTTCTCTGTGGTAGGTGACTCTTTTGATAATTTTTTAGACCATTTGGCTGAAGTACTGAAATGGTGTGAAGAATGCAATCTTGTGCTCAATTGGGAAAACTGTCAATTCATGGTGAAAGAGGGGATAGTTCCGGGTCATCAGATTTTTGAGAAGGGTATTGAGGTTGATAAAGCGAAAGTTGAGGTAATAGAAAAGCTTCCACCAGCTATCTCTGTTAAAGGTGTTAGAAGTTTTCTTGGGAATGTAGGCTTCTATAGGAGGTTCATTAAGGATTTCTCCAAAATTGCACATCCATTGTGAAAATTGCTCAAAAAGGAGTGTAGGTTTAAGTTTGATGATTCTTGTCTAAGAGAATTTGGGGATTTCAAGGAAAAGCTAGTTTTTGCACCTATCATTATTTCAACGAATTGGGGGTAATCGTTTGAGGTAATGTGTGATGCGAGTGGAGTGACGTTTGGTGTGGTATTGGGACAGAGGAAAGAAAATATTCTTCATCCTATTTTCTATGCCCCTAAAGCTCTAAATGTGGCTCAAAAGAACTATACAATGACTGAACAAAAGCTTCTTGCGGTGGTTTTCGCATTCGAGAAATTTTGATCCTACTTGCTTGGTACTAAGGTCATAGTGCATACTGACCATTCTGTATTGAGTTATTTGATGGCTAAGAAGGATGCAATGTCGAGGTTGATTAGATGGGTGTTTTTGCTGCAAGAGTTTAACTTTGTGGTGAAAGATAGAAAGGGGACAGAAAATAAAATTGCCGATCACTTGTCCAGATTGGAGGAAGAAGTTATGCTCAAGCTAGGTGATAGGGCCGAAATTAATGATGTTTTTCCAGATGAACAGGTATTGGCTGCTTCTCATGATCTGATTCCTTTGTTCGCAGACTTTGCTAACTACTTGCCAAGTGATTTGGTGCCATCGGATTTGTTTGTTCACCAAAGGAAAAAAATTATGCATGATGTGAAGAAGTTCTTTTGGGATGAGCCTTATTTGTACCGTAGTTGTGCTGATGGTATTGTTCGTTGTTGTGTGCCCAAGGTTGAGATGTTGAGTATACTAGAGGCGTGTCACTCATCGCCTGTTGGTGGGCATCATAGTGGTATTCAGACTACGCAAAATTTTTTGCAGTGTGGGTATGACTGGCCTACCATCCACCAAGATACTCATGATTTTGCCAAGTCTTCTGACCGTTGCCAAAGAGACGGAGGAATTTCAAAGAGGCAAGAGCTTCCTATGAATCCGATATTGGTGATAGAGTTATTTGATGTATGGGGCATTGATTTTATGGGTCCATTTGTCAGCTCACATGGGATGAAGTATATTCTTGTTGCGGTCGATTTTGTGTCAAAGTGGATGGAAGCAATTGCGCTTTCCAACAATGAAGGTAAAAGTGTCACCGCATTCTTGAAAAAGAATATCTTCTCCAAATTTGGTTTACGTAGGGTGATTCTCAGCGATGGAGGTTCCCACTTCTGTATAAGTTGTTCAAGGCGCTACTTGAAAAATATGACATCCGCCACAACGTAGCCACTCATTACCTTCCGCAGTCTAGTGGGCAAGTTGAATTGTCCAACAGAGACATCAAGTAGATTCTGGCTAAGACTGTGAATGTGAATAGAACCGATTGGTCAAAGAAGCTTGATGATGCTCTATGGGCCTATCGCACCGCATTCAAGACTCCCATAAGTATGTCCCCCTACCAACTTTTATATGAGAAGTCTTGCCATTTGTTGGTAGAGCTAGAGCATAAGGCTATCTGGGTGCTAAAGAAGCTAAATTTGGATTGGGGTGCCGCATCGAATAAGAGAGTAAGTGACATGAATGCGCTTAATGAGTTTCACTTAAAAGCTTATGAAAGTTCAGCCTTGTACAAGGAGAAAATGAAGAAGTATCATGATCAAAGGATTGAAAAGCGAGAATTTGTTGTTGGTGATCTGGTGCTTCTATTCAACTCTATTTTGCATTTGTTTCCTGGCAAGCTCAAGTCAAAGTGGACCGGGACATTCATAGTCACATGAGTGTTCCCACATGGAGCGGTCGAGCTCGAAAACAATAAGGGGACAAGGTCAAGGTGAACGGGCAAAGGATCAAGGTCTATCTGGGAAAAGAGGAGAATGTCCAAGAGGTGGTTGTGGCCTACTATCTTGATGAAGTCTGAGTAATCAAGAGGCCTGTTTCATGCCGCAGTGTTAAATTAAGTGTTGCTTGGGAGGAAACCCAAGATGTACAATCTAGCCAACTATAGGTTTTTCTTTTCGGTTTAGTAGTTTTCTTTGTTTATTTGAATTTATGTATTCCTTTAGATAGGTTCTTTATTTTTGTTTTAGTGTTGGCTAGATATAGCATAGGGTCTGTGTCGAAAAAGTGTAAAAAAGAAAGGCCTAACGGTTGCTACATATGCAGGGACAAAAAGCAAAAATCTGCAGAATATGTTTGTTGCACAGGTCTACGAACCACATCGACGGTCCGTAGGTCAATCCACGGACCGTGAATGGTGTACGTAGACCCCAGGTAAGTACTATGATTTTTTCTAAGTGCTGAGTGACCTACGAACCTGACCTACGGTCCGTAGGTTGACCCACGACTAGTCGACGGGGTTTCGTGTGTCCAAACCTAGGGTTTGCCCAACCCGACCCGAACAACCTTTAATTTAAAACCCCTTCATTTCCCATTCATCCCCCACATTCAAAACTTTCTCCCAACTATTTTTTAACTCCTTCATTTCCTAAAATCCCTCCATTAATCCCCCAAATCCCACAAATCACTCCCCATTCACTTCCCTATATTTCCATCTCATTTTTTCTCCCTTCGCAAATCATTACCTCCATTTGAAAACGATTCCATTGTCCGAGTTTGGCGTCGAAAGGCTAGAGAACGTTCTAAGGAGTTCATTGTCATAACACAATCACCCACTTTCAATACTTGTAAGGTAACTGACTTCAGTTTAACTTTGAATTTTAGTATTCATTGTTCTATACATGAAGTCAGGAAGTGGTCTTGACCTTTGGTTGTTTTTGTATGAAATTGCTTGTTGAATAAATGTTAGAAATACACATTGGGCTATAGAATGTGATTGTGTAGTCTTAGTAATCACATAACTCAGTGAAAATTTGGTCTAAATGAAAGTTTCAACTTAGGGTTCCTAGTTTTGTATGCAATAAAAGGTAAATACTGAGTAATCGAAATCCTAGGGATGACGAACTATCATAAATTATGATGAAATGCATGATTAGACTTAGGATGAATGATTGAAAAATGGTTTAAACATGAGGCATGTATGATACCTGGCACAGACATGATCTACGAGACCTCATCTACGGACCGTAGATCAGGTTTGTGGGTCTGTTGCACACAACAATTCCACTAAGTGTGGAACCATGGAGGTGGACTACGGTCCATTGGTTAATCTATGGACCGTTCTGCACATCAGTAGTTCCCATTAGAGCCCAAATTTTTAGGACTTCTGACCTATGGAGCATATCCAGTGACTGTAGGTCAACCTACGGACCTTAGGTACCCACCGTAGATGGCCACTGAAGCCACTGTCTGAATTGTTTTTTCTTTTCTGTTTTTGTTTTGGTTCATTCTTGTTCTAAAATTGTTTCGCGTGTGTTATGGGGTTATATTGTACTAATTCATCCTCCACAGTTTCCATGGCTTCGAAGAAAGCTTTGGCCGTCGCTGCAAAGGGCAGGTACAAATCAACGGCACTAACCCGTCAGTTGATTGACGATGATACTGATGCGGAGAATGACCCCGCATATGTGCCCCTCCCGATTAGAAGGACATCCCCCACATCACCCCGGACTACCCGGAATTAATCCAAAAAGGTAGTTCCCGACTTAGTCACAGCTTCCCAGTCTGATGAGGAGGACACACTGATCGGGTCACCAACTGGTTCTACTTCTGGCTCTGAGAGTGCCTCTGCTTTTGGCTTCAGTTCCAGCTACGCATCCGGGTCAAGTTCACATGGTAGGGATGCCTCGTCTGATGAGGCTACTAGTGAGGGGGATATTCCAGTACCACCGTACACCGACCCTGCCCCCGTTATGGAGGAGCCAAATAGGTGGTGTGTAAATGTTCATTGAAAGATACACAGGGATGCCAGGATGATAACCGCGAAGAATAGGATGGTTCAGATAGTTACAGAGGAGCGCAAGGTACTCACAGGCAGCTTGCATACGATGCCCGATATCCACCGACTCTTCCTACAATATAAGTTTAACTAGATGGCCTGGGAACTAGGGACGTATAGTGAGGAGATCGTGAGAGAGTATTACGCTTCCTATGCAGCCACTCTCTGAGGCTCTATTCACAAAAATGCCAAGCCCACAGTCCAAGCACCACTCACAGCTACACTAGTGCGTGGGGTTTCTGTGAATATATCTGAGATCACCATCAACCGGTTCCTCTACGGCCCAGCCCGTACTTGGGCACTCAACACGGCCGAGTTTGACTATAGATGAGACATCGTGCGGAGTGGGGAGTTCCAGTGGAATGCAGAGAAAAGGGAGACTGTATTACGCTGGTTGGCGAGTCACATTGCTATAGACGGAGGGCGAGCCGAGTGGGTTAGCACCCCGAGATTAGGGATCAAGAAGGCCACTCTTAATTTTGTGGCCAAGTTCTTCTGGCTATTAGTGCAGAACTGGATGTCTCCTACTCAGGGAGACAATTCATTTACATGGGACCGTGCTGTAAAGGTTAATGCCTTGGTAGCTGGGTTTGAGATAGACTTCACCCGCATACTGATTGCAGAGATCCATGAGTGAGCTTTTTGGGTTACCACCATTTTACCCTTTCCATGTATTATTTTCCCGCTATACAGAGATGCTGGGGTTCCAATTTGGCACTGTGAAAAGCTGGTGTAGGCAACCAAAACTGTAGACATCAGCCTAATTAGGGATGAGGCCAACATAGTTGCGCCGCTGATATACCGTGAGTTTACGGTATTTATAACACATTTCACTTACAAGTTATGTGTGTCTAGGGCCTTTTCATATTGATTTTTATGTGTTTTTATCATATTTTGCAGGAAAGATGTTCAGGCGCGGAATTAAAGAGACAACTGAAAGAAATGCAAAAAAGGGCATCTACGGAGGTGATCTACAGACCATAGGTCCATTGACGCTCCGTAGATGGTGGTCATAGATCAGCAGCCAAGGCATGGAGACAAATCAGGGAAATCTGACCAAGTGTGGAACCACGGTGGCCATTGCCAGTCCGTAGATGGATTTACGGACCGTACTGTTGATCCGTAGATTGATACTGCGAGTGTTCCAGTACCTGATTTTGAAGATTCCAAGTGTGGAGCTACGGAGGGGGATTGACGGACCGTAGATTGATCTACGGTCCGTACTGCAGTTCTGTCGTTTGCTTCAGAGAAGCTGATTTTTGGACGCTGAAATATTTTCCAAGTCTTGGCTGACGGAAGGGACTCACGGACCGTAAATCCATTGACGATCCGTGAGTCAGTCTCGTGGATTGAAGACGCATGCCTGAACGACACTTTCCTTATTTTGTTTTCCTTTTAATTTAGGACTTGTTTTCTATAAATAGGGCATGTAAACCTCATTTTTAAGGGTTAGAAATTATTGTTCTATTCTAGTTCTTTACTTGGGAGATTAACTTGCAATTTTAGCAATTATTAATTTCCTAAGTTCGTTTTGAAGATTTTGGGTGTTGAAATTCAAGTTGAAATTCTGGGTTTATTAATCTTCTTACGTAAGTTCATCATTTTTTCATATAAAACCATGAATTGCGTTCATATGATTATGGATAACTAAACTCCACAACTAGGGTTGTGGGAACCGTGAGCAATTAACAAAGTATGAATAGTAAATAAACAATTATTGAATAGTGTAGTGCATGCATTGATAATTCTTTCGTTTAGAAGTCTTTTTAGCAGTTGCAAACGTTAGAACTCGCCTTGTTGCTACTTGCCGGACCAAGGAGGAAATCAACAAGAAAAGAATTATCAACATAGATTTAGTGTGATACTATCTAATAGGCTAGTGTCGATTGGTGCGAAGTAATAACTAAGCCAAACATCGATTATGATGTCTAATATGAGGTAAAGGTAAGGGTTAGTAAATTATACACACGTAGCCGGACCAAGGTGCGGGGTGAAATTCTATAGATGTCGGACCAAGGATTTAGAGATACCTAACTTATCACTTTGCATGTAATACACTAGGAGAGGATTGTTATTACTAAGATTACTGCGTTATGAGCTTGTGGGGAACACGTATACCCTAGTTATTTCTCTCATCTTGATAACAACCAAAATTGACTTTTGATTTCTGATTACTTATTGAATTCTTACAATTTGTTTCACAAAACCCCCCTTTAATTACTTGTTTTATTTTTGGAAGTAATTTGACTAATTGAATATAATTGTTGGTTAAAGTAAAGTCTAAACCAGTTTCCTCGTGGGATCGACCCCAACCTACAAGTTGGGTTCTTTACTTGATAATGATCGCTTATGCTTTTTTAAAGAGGTGTAATTTGAGCGTATCAAATTTTGGTGCCGCTGCCGGGGAAATTTTGGCTTTTAAATTTATTTTAACTACAATTATTGAACGTTAGTCAAATATTTCCTGATTTTACTTTTGTTTTTGTTTTTGTCTCTCTTAGGTTTCGTCTCTAGTGTATGCCAAGTACACGGAGCCAAGGTGAACCACTTACTCCTTACGACCAAGAGTTGAACCGAACTTTGCGAAGAATGAATAATCCAAGAGATCAAGATAATCCTATCGGAGGAAATCTAGGTGATGAAGTTGGGTTGCAACCTCAAAGGGTAGTTGGTGGGGACAACCAGGTTCCAGTTGGAAATCAATTGGGAAATACAGTGAGGGTGCACGGCCCACCGGGCCCTCGACCGCATGACAACTACCGGGGCAACGTAAACATTGCTGACTCAGATGGACCTCTTGTCCTACCCCCTTACCTCTGGGCCACACATTTGTAGTGACCAGTAGCTTGATGTAGATGCTTACAGCGATAGGTTTATTCTCGGGGTCACCATCAGAAGACCCACATGCTCACGTAGCCAAGCTCAGCGCGGTTTGCAAGAGTTGTGTGGGTCGACAAGACTTGGATATGGATGTCATCGGGTTACGAGTGTTCCCTCTATCACTGACAGGCGATGCTGTTGTATGGTTCACTGAGCTTCCATATAACTCAATATATACATGGGACCAACTGACGGATGTGTTCTTGGCAAGATATTATCCAATGTCCAAGAAGCTCAATCACAATGATTTTGTAGCATTTCCTGGAGAGTCTGTGAGTAGCTCTTGGGACAAGTTCATTGCATTTGTAAGAGGTGTTCCTGATCACCGTATCGATGATGAGTAGCTGAAGGAATATTTCTATCGAGGTCAGGACGACAATAATAAAGCAGTGCTTGATACTATTGCAAGAAGATCATATGGTAAGTGCACATATGTGCAGATGGGAGAAAAATTGGAGAAGATCTCTCGCAACAATAAAGCATAGAGCACTAGGAGGTCGGATACTGGGAGAAACACATTTGCCTTCCATGCTACTAACAACCAATCTTCAGATGAGATTCGTGAGGAGATCGCCCAAATGAGGACCGAGTTAGGGTTGGTATTGAAGCATGTGAGTGGAGGTGCTGAGAAGGTAAATGCTGTGAATTACTTGACCAGAACGCCACCACCAGTTGAAGAGTGTTACTATGAAGAGGACGCTTATGCGGTGAATGATCAGACGGGGGGTTTCCGACCAAACGCCCAAGGACCCAACACGGAAAATTGGCGCCAAGGTCAAGGAAATCAAGTTCGGAACTTTGGAAATTACAACTGAGAGGGTCAATATGTCTGTGATGGGAATTTCAATCGCGACAACAACTACAACTATGGCAACAAAAATGATCGGGTTGGACCTTATGTTCCCCCTCAATATCGGGAATCTACTACTAGAGAAGCTGGAGGCAATATGTCGCGTATTGAAGATATGATGCATAAAATGATGCGAAGGTTTCATGCAACTGATGAGAATGTGAAGGAGATGAGAAATGACTTGTCTGGTATTGGTCAAAAGGTTGATGCCCATGCAGTGTCAATAAAGCATCTCGAGCAGCAAATGACTCAGTTGTCTACGACAGTGAATCCATGTCAACCTGGCACTCTTCCTAGCAACACCATCCCGAATCCAAAAAATGATGGTCATTGTATGGCAGTCACTACTCGAGGGGGTAAGCAAACCATAGATCCACCTATACCGTCTGTGGTGGATGTTGAGATTATAAAAGAAGATGATGTGATAGAGGTTAGAGAAGAGTCTGAGACTGCAACAGAGCAAGAAGCGGAGATATCTCATAAAGTGGTCCCCATACCTAGACCTCCACCACCTTTTCCACAGAGGTTAGTGAAGAAGACTGAAGATGGTAAATATCGCAGGTTTATTAGTATGTTTAAGCAACTTTCTATTAATTTTCCTTTGATAGAAGCTTTGGAGCAAATGCCTGGTTATGTGAAATTTATGAAAGATATGTTGACAAAGAAAAGGTCTGTGAGTTTTGAAGATGATGATAGAATGCAGCATTGTAGCGCTATTGCTACAAGATTTCTTGTGCAGAAGAAGGAAGACCCTGGTGCTTTCACGATCCCATGTACTATAGGGTTGTTACACTTTGTTAAAGCATTGTGTGATCTTGGTGCTAGCATCAACCTCATGCCATTGTCTATTTACAAGAAGTTGGGTCAAGGGCATCCAAAACCTACTACGATGCGACTGCTTATGGCCGATAGAACTGTGAAAAGGCCCATTGGTGTACTACATGATGTGCTAGTAAAAGTGAATTCGTTCATCTTTCCAGCTAATTTTGTGATTCTTGACTTTGAGGTTGATTTTGATGTTCCCATCATCCTTGGGAGATCATTCCTTGCCACAGGTCATGCATTGGTTGATATGGAGAAGGGACAGATGAAGTTTAGACTGAATAATGAAGAAGCAACTTTTAATATTTGTAGATCCATGAAGCAGAGTGGTGAGCTCCAAACGGTATCTGCTGTAACTTACAAAATTGAGAGTGGACCAGAAGTGAAAATTGAATAGCGACTCGGTGTTGAGGCACTAGCAGCAGTTATGATGAATTTCGATAGTGATGGTATTGAAGAGTATGATGAGTTGTTACCTGCACTAAACAGGTGTGAATATCGGTCAAAACAAAAGATGTATGAATTGGACATGAAGAATCGTGAGTCTCCACCAGCGAGACCATCTATTGTGGAGGCACCGAAAGTAGAGCTTAAGGCTTTACCACCACATCTTAGGTATGTATTCTTGGACAGAGATAACACTCTGCCGGTCATCATTGCGGCAGATCTAAATGCAAGACAAGTAGAGTGCTTGGTGACTGTGTTAAAGAGGTTCAAGCGAGCTATTGGGTTGACTATTGCGGATATTATTGGGATCCCTCCCGGTATTTGTTCCCACAAAATCCAACTCATGCCAGATCAGAAACCTAGTATTGAGCACGAAATAAGATTAAATCCACCTATGCAAGAGGTAGCAAAAAATGAGATCATCAAGTGGTTGGATGCTGGAGTTATCTACCCCATTGCAGATAATAGTTGGGTATGCCCTGTTCAATGTGTGCCCAAGAAAGGTGGGATTACTGTGGTTGCTAATGAGAGAAACGAGCTTGTTCCGATGCGGCCCATGACTGGATGGAGAGTCTGCATGGACTACCGCAAGATAAATGCTTGGACAGAAAATGACCATTTCCCTATGTCGTTCATGGATCAGACGTTGGATAGACTTGCTGGAAAGGGTTGGTATTGTTTTCTTGATGGTTATTCGTGCTACAATCAGATTTCTATAGCTCCGGAGGACCAGGAGAAGACCACCTTCACTTGCCCTTATGGGACTTTCGCCTTCAAACGGATGCCCTTTAGGTTATGCATTGCTCCAGCGACCTTCCAATGTTGTATGATGTCAATATTCTATGATATGGTGGAGGACACTATTGAGGTATTTATGGATGATTTCTCTGTAGTAGGTGACTCTTTTGATCGATGTCTAAATCATTTGTCCGAAGTACTTAAAAGGTGTGAAGACTGCAACCTGGTGCTGAATTGGGAGAAGTGCAACTTTATGGTGAAAGAAGGGATAGTTCTAGGTCATTGAATTTCTGAAAAGGGCATTGAGGTAGATAAAGCGAAAGTTGAAGGAATAGAAAAACTTCCCCCACCTATCTTTGTAAAAGGTGTGAGGAGTTTTCTTGGGAGTGCATGTTTTTTAGGAGATTCATCAAAGATTTCTCAAAAATTGCACATCCTTTGTGCAAACTGCTCGAGAAGGAGTGTAAGTTCTATTTTGATGAGGCTTTTCTTAGAGAATTTGGAGAGTTGAAGGAGAAGTTGGTTACTGCACCTATCATTATTTCACCGTATTGGGGACAACCGTTTGAGGTAATATGCAATGCGAGTGGAGTGGCGCTTGGTGTAGTATTGGGACAGAGGCGAGAGAAAATTCTTCACCCTATTTATTATGCTAGCAAGACTCTAAACGTAGCCCAGAAGAATTATAATGTGACTGAACAAGAGCTCCTTGCGGTAGTTTTCGCATCTGAGAAATTTCGATCCTACTTACTTGGTACCAAGGTCCTAGTGCATACTGACCATTCTGCTTTGAGGTATTTGATGGCAAAGAAGGATGCAAATCTAAGGTTGATTAGATGGGTATTATTTCTACAAGAGTTTGATTTTGTAGTAAAAGATAGAAAGGGGACCAAAAATCAAGTTGTCGATCACTTGTCCATATTAGAAGAAGAGGTTATGCTAAAGCTTGGTGATGGGGCTGAAATTAATGATGCTTTTTCAGATGAACAGGTATTGGCCGTTTCTCATGATTTGATTCCTTGGTTCGCAAACTTTGCTAATTATTTGGCAAGCGATATTGTGCCCCCGGATTTGTCTTTTCACCAACGGAAAAAGTTTATGCATGATGTGAAGAAATTCTTTTGGGATGAGCTTTACTTGTATCGTAGTTGTGCTGATAGGATTATTCGTCGCTGTGTACCCGAGATTGAGATGTTGAGTGTACTTGAAGCATATCATTCATCGCCTGTTGGTGGGCACCATAGTGGTATTCGAACTGCACATAAAATTCTGCAGTGTGGGTATTACTGGCCTACTATCCACCAAGATGCTCATGATTTTGCCAAGTCTTGTGATCGTTGCCAGAGAGAAGGAGGGATTTCAAAAAGGAAAGAGCTCCCTATGAATTCTATATTAGTGATAGAGTTGTTTGATGTATGGGGCATTAATTTTATGGGTCCATTTGTCAGTTCATATGGGATGAAGTATATTCTTGTTGCGGTTGATTATGTATCGAAGAGGGTGGAAGTAGTTGCGCTCTCCAACAATGAAGGTAAAAGTGTCACCGCATTCTTGAAAAAGAATATCTTCTCCATATTTGGCACACCGAGGGCTATTATTAGCGATGGAGGTTCTCACTTTTGTAATAAGTTGTTCAAGGCACTACTTGA
Organism: Solanum piurae; assembly: GCA_029582685.1. Lineage (NCBI taxonomy): Eukaryota > Viridiplantae > Streptophyta > Magnoliopsida > Solanales > Solanaceae > Solanum > Solanum piurae. The sequence continues at coordinate 71,224 of JAJOOO010000819.1, forward strand.
AAAATATGGTGTCCGCCACAATGTAGCCACTCCTTACCATCCGCAGACTAGTGGGCAAGTTGAAGTGTCCAA
>JAJOOO010000820.1:0-14527 GCA_029582685.1 Solanum piurae
GAATTACTTATGAGCCAATTTAATGCTTGAGATTATTTATTGCAAAACAATATTTGTGTTTTTTAATTAGAAATTGTGGCATATAAATATTTTATAGCCAAAATGATATGACCACACTTAAAAGTGTAGCCATAGGACTGTAAATTGTGGTATGCACATGGGCATGGACTACACTTCAAAGTGTTGTCATACATTAGATAGAAAAGGCAACACTTACAAATCATGGCAATAAGGAAGCTAAGGCCACGCTTAAAAGTGTAGTTGTATGAGATAGAAATGTTGCTATTTGAGGTACATAAAAGCGTTGCCATTTTGCCTTTTAGGCTACGCTTTTAAGCGTAGCTGATTCAAGTGTTGCCTAAACTCTAAGGTAACGCTACTTTCGGGCACCCTAGAAAAGTGTTGCTTAAAGTCCAAAAGTGTAGCCTTTTATCAAAGGCCACACTTTTTGCTAGTTTAGGCTACACTTTACTGGGGTGGCCGTAGGCCTAAAATGGTGTAGTGACCCTATGGTCCGTGGGTGGTGCCCATCGGTGGCACTTGCAACTTCTAAAATCTATATTCTAGTCTGTCTAGGATACGGGGTGTTACAAGTTAAATCTGGATTTTTGTTTAAAATTAGATTACCCAAATGTTTTGAAACTTAATGGTGAAAAACACACAAAAAAATGAATGAAATCATGCTCAAAACTCCAATTTACTTAAAACACAAGTTCATGAGAAAAACCCTATACTCGGGTCTGAAACCTTGAGTCAAATATGAAATATATTTTGAAAAATATCTTACCAATGCTTAGGGAAGTTTGAATATGAAATTTCATCAAATATAGAGTCAAAATCGACCTTGAAATCCTCAATTTATCAAACTTTAACTTTAGTGGGAAAACCCCAAATTCTCAAAGCTTAAATGTGATTAATATGATGAAAATAATTGATGAATCAGTAAGTTTGTGCCAAATCAGTTTACCCATAACACAAGGATCGTAAATATATATTTCTCATAAAAATTGAGTCCAAATTCGATAAAACACCAATTTTCCCCAAGAAATTCATGGATGGGAATAGAAAACTAGATGAAGAAATCGTGAGAGAATGCCGAGATGAGGATCAAATTCTAACTCCCCATATTAAATCTAGAAGAATTACACAACAATCACTCCATTCTGAGCTTTAAATTCCCAATATGCTCAAAATACCAAATGAGCACATTTTGGAATTTTAAATACATGAACAACAATATTTAACCAACAACTTTATTTACCTAAAAAGGTTGTAACTTCCTCATATGATAGCGAAGTGACCCAATTCTTTTTTCAGAATGTCTTAAATAATGATACGGACCTGTTCATCTAATCTAAATTCAACTACGTGCTCATTTTCCAAGTCAAACATCACTTCTGCTGGTAAATAATTATATGATATATATATATCGCGGTAAAGGCTCGATCTCGATATAGTGAAATTGCACCAAACTTTGCAGATCAGTCCTATAATTCATGCTCAAACATTCAGAAGTTTTGGAATAATTTTTCATTCTTTAAAACTAAATACGAATATTTTTGTTAACACAAATTGCTCAAACAACGCCAAAGCACCCAAAAAGCTTAGAAACTCACCCAAAACTCATCTGAAACCTCTCAAACACAAACCAAATATGCTACTATCTTTAAAATGATATTTCAGACCTCATGAAATCATCTAAACTACCAAATGAGGTCACCTTAACCTGATGTTGACCAAAGTCAACTTTAACTTAAGAATCTCAAACTTTTCAAATAAGGACATGAAACTCATCCTAAAGCTTCAGGAATTGAACAAAACCTTCAACTAGACCGAATATCACCATTTGGTTCTAGTGAAATCATCAGAACTCAAAAATAAACCTTTAGAATTTTACCTTAACTTTTCCCTCATCTTATCTAATGGTTCAAAATCAAACCAAAAGCCTTGAGACTTAAACCAACATTACATCTAGACCAGAAACCACATTCTAGAGCTAACAAAGCTGTTGAAATTCCATTCTAATCTTGATATCACCAAATGTCCACTTTTGTAACGACCCGCAAAACTAGTAGGTGAAACTAGAGCCTAACGAGTATGTGTTTGAGTTTGATATGGGGTTTGAGGTTGTAGAATGTCTTCCCGAGCTTAGGTTGAGGGGTTTAGGGGTAAAACGTCAAGGTACGACTCCCCAGGGAAAAACCAAGGGGTCCTTGAGGAGGACCCTAAATCCTAACCCCCAAGACCCCAAGAAACAAAAAATCTACCAAAATATAGTGACTCACGGATGGACCTACGCCCCATAGGTCCATCCACTCCCCGTGGATGGCCTCCGTGGGTCAAGGTCCCAAGTAAAAATCTACAGAATCAAACCACGAGAAGCCAGTATGGCCCGTGGACCCACCCACTGTCCATGGGTGGAGGTTCGTAGGTCACACTATTTTTGTTTTCAAGTCTCAGCCAATGTAGGGGAGGTTTGGTAAATTCCTTTTTAAGTTAGTTGAGTTATGGGATGGTTGTTATTAACTAATTAAAGTATTTTAAGGCTTTTAAAGGTATTAAAACTCCTTTTCCAATTCATTATTTCAAATCACAAAATAGAAACCTCCCACCCTCTCCAAATATTATCTCTTTAGAAACCACCATTGAAGGTGAAGGATTCAAGCTCTCAAGCTCAAGATTTCACCTTTTTCAATTAATTTTTGTGGAGTTCCTTCCATAAAGGTATGGTAGTATTCATCCTTTTCTAGGTTTCATTCAAGGAGCCCTATCAAAGGATGATTTCAAGTTTCCAAAATCTCCCAAAAACCTAGGGTTTTCAATATATGCATGAGTTCAATCCCAAAACGTTTTCAAAGGTTTATATATGATGAATGAAGAATGGATTTTTGAATTAATGATGAATTATGGTGAATATCTCCTATGAACCCATGTTTTCCCCAAATTCTTAAGTTGTGAATTGTGATTGGGAATTGATTAATCATGAAAGTATGTTGAATTGTTTATGTTTATATAAAATTAGTTATTGAATCATGTTAATTCCCTTATCTATTGTAGTATCTTATATTTATGGGTTGATATTGATTTGTAGCCTTGGAGGGAAATTTCATGAAGGATCTATGTATGTTTATGATGTGAAGTATGTGTGTGATCTCAATGAAAGTATTATGATCATGTTAAGAATGTAATTGTGTTATTATTGAAAGCATATTCTCAATTTAACACTTATGAATGATGATGATATATGTGAAATGTTATTCTCACATACACACACTCATGAATGAATAAAGAATGAAGTTTCTATGATTATGTTAAAGATGATGTATTGATTGAAAGGCTATTCTCAATTGTACTCTAATGAATGATAATGACATGTTTTGAAAGGACTTTCTCACAATATGGGGATTCTTAGTTGAAAGGCTATTCTTATCTTTGAATCTATGAGTTATCCAATGAATGAATGTTGGGTTTGAGATGGGTACTCATCCATGAGTTGAGGCGGACTGTCTAGTAATAATCTGTTATCCCATAATAATGAACTAAAGTAATGAATGTTAAGTACTCCATGGGGAATAATGCTAAGCACCAAGTGGATATGGCTTGAGATGGGTGCTCATATGTGAGTTCAGGCGGGGTATCTAGTTGCAATCTCTTGAGATGGATGCTCATCCGTGAGTTGAGGAAGGGTGTCTAGTAACAATCTCTCTATCCCATAAACTATGTGCCTACATAGGTTATTAGCTAGTGGATCCACCTAAGATAAAAAATAATTGTCCTACCTTAGGCAAGTAGGAATCCCTTATCCGGTGAGTGCGACACCGGGATTCCATGAATTGGTCACATGATCTATGTTGGTTAAGGCTTACCCCCACAAAGAATGTTAATGAACTATGGCTTCTCAAATATGCACTACTTAGTGTGGGTGGTAGTATGGGATGCCATCCATGCATTACACAAGTAAGATTTGAGAGTAGTTATGGTGTGTTTTTCAGTGTCATAATGTTAAATGAAATGAATGTTCTCTTAATGAAGATAATGAGAATGTTGGTTTAATGTCTAATGAAAGGAAGGTGTTTATAGTGATGCTAGTAAGAATGTTGACTTATATGCTTAATGAGATGATGTATGGTTTACTTGGATTGTATTATGAGTTACTTTCTTATCATGACTTATTGAATATGAATGTGCCTTGACTATAGTGCTTCAAAGGAGTACTTAATGTGAGTAGTAGTATGGGATGCTATTCATACATTGCACAAAGTATGGCTTGGGGTTACTTAACGTGAAAGCTTAATGTGATGAAATGGATTATATGTTGATTATGTTCTAATCTGATGAAATGACTTATATGTTAATTATGTTCTAATGTGATGAAATGACTTATATGTTGATTATGTTCTAATGTTATGAGATGACTTGTATGTTGGTTATGTTTGTATATTATGCCTCTTATACTTATGTTCATGAAGTTTTCTCAAATTGGCATAAGGCATGATTTTCAAAGAAAATGTCCTTTTTAAGCATGGTTTTTGCATGGCTATCATACTTAGTACATACAATGTGCTAACCCATATTTCTTCATTTTTACTAAAGTGTAGGGTTTGGAGATTTGGTGTTCTATACTTGAAGGATAGGTTTCTAAGGAGCAAGGAGATGAAGATTTGGTGAGTCCTCATAGTTTCTAGGATGAACCCCCTATTTCCCTTTATGTCTTTTATTTATGTTTAGAGCTTTTGTATGGGCTTAGTCCCAAAGTTATACAAAGGTGTTGTAGATGGTTTGAGACAAAGTATAGAAAAACTTCCGCTTGCTTTTTATGAAAAATGACTTCGATTGTAAAAGAAATGTGTTAATTCCGCACTATTTTCCTATGCTCTTATGTTCAAGAATGCTATGAGGCTTATATTAGAATTTTCGGAGTCTTGTATGCCGTGTCGCATCTAGGGGGTACCCTTGGGTCATGACAAATATGGTATCAAAGCACAAGGTTTTGGGAATGGTTTTAGGATGTCTCAAACCACATCTATTAGATTCTTGTTCATAATGTGAAGCGCACCACATTTATGAATAGGAGGCTATTGGATGTTAAGAAAATCTCATTTCTTCATTCTTCAAGTCGTTCCATAGAGTTTAACTCTATAAGGTCTCTCTCTTATTCACTATTTGATGATCTTTAGGGTATGACCACTTCAAGGGTTTATGCTACAAGGATCGAGGGAGATAAAGGTTAGTAGTGATGCCAATTATGGCTATGTGGCTTGATAGATTTTAAATGATAGATTGTGATGTTGACTTTAGTATGAATAGATTGCTTTATGTTTATGATTAGTTGATGGTAGAACCCGACTTAGTCATGATGAGTTTTGAGGTATGTTGAAAGATTTGAGGAATAAGGTATTTTAGAAATGTCTTGATTGGTTGAGTGAGTAGACTTCTCTAAGAAGGGTAGAAGTGTAATTCACCTTGGTTTAGAATCATCTTGTGGGATGAGTGTGAAGGTTTAGTTATGACTTGGTCCGACCTTAGAATTGAAAGAAGTGAAGTTTAAAAATGTTTGTATAGGCTTACTCCTAAGGGGGAGATAATGTTCTTAGACGGTAAGGTCATTGAGTATCCTTGATGTTCATTAGTTAGGTTTGCTTTAAATTATCACCTTAAGAGATGTAGTGAGTTTGAGAAGTTTATACCCGGTTGGGTAGACTCATATGAGACCTTGAGTGGTGTTGGTAAGGTTGTTTGTGAGCAAGAGTTCCTTAAGGAGGACCTTCCTAGTTTAGAAGTACCAGTTGGGATTTTAAACCGTCAAGTTAAGAAATAGAAGAGTAAAGAAGTGATTTCCATGAAAATGTTGAGGAAATAGTATGCTGAATAGTGAGGTTGTTGAGAGTTCTGATATCCTTATCTCTTTCTTCAATCCCTATTCAAGCTTGAGACCAAGAGTTCCTTATAGTTTGTTTCATGTTTTGGAGTCATGTGTGATTATGTGTACCAATGGTCTCCTTATGTTATGCATGTTCTTGATGAATTGATGTTTAAATGAGAAAATGAGTTTTTATGATTATGTTCCTCATGTTGATGTGCATTTATTATGAGTTGCCTATATGCTTCATGAGGTGAATTGTTGAACATGCCTAAATGTGATTTTAAAATAAATTGAATAATGTGCCTAATGATGTTATGTTGAGTATGATTTGAGTTGGAGAAGGTAATTCCTCCAATGAAATGAGAAATGTGGGAGTTATAATGCATAATGAGTTTGTAGATGCAGTTCCTACTTTCTTGTGTTGCATTGAACATGTTTGAAATGGAGTTGATGTTTACTCCTAGTTTTATGCATTGTTTAAGATGTTGCATGCATGATGGTCTGCTAGTCTTGAGTCGTTAATTCCTTGAAGTGTTTAAAGTGTCATGCGAGGATGAATGTTCCTAAGGGGGAGATAATGTAACGACCCGGAAAACTAGTAGGTGAAACTAGAGCCTAATGAGTGTGTGTTTGAGTTTGATATGGGAATTAAGGTTGTATAATGTCTTCCAAAGCTTAGTTTGAGGGGTTTTGGGGTTAAAGGTCAAGGTACGACTCCCCAAGGACCAACCAAGGGGTCCTTGAGGAGGACCCTAAAGTCTAACCCCCCAAGAAACCAAAAATCTGCCAAAAATGTAGTGACTCATGGATGGGACCTATGCCCCATAGGTCCATCCATGCCCCGGGGATGGCCTACGTGGGTCAAGGTCCCAAATGGCAAGCTACATAACCAAACCACGAGAAGCCAGTACGGCCCGTGGACCCACCCATGGTCCGTGGGTGGGGGTTCGTAAGTCACACTATTTTTGCTGTCAATTGTCGGCAAATGTAGGGGTGGTTTGGTAAATTCCTTTTTAGGTTAGTTGAGTTAATGGACGGTTATTATTAACTAATTAAAGTATTTTAAGGCTTTTAAACGTATTAAAACTCCTTTTCCAATTCATTATTCAAATCACAAAATAGAAACCTCCCACCCTCTCCAAATATTCTCTCTCTAGAAACCACCATTGGAGGTGAAGGATTCAAGCTCTCAAGCTCAAAATTTCACATTTTTCAATCAATTTTCGTGGAGTTACTTCTATAAAGGTATGGTATTATTCATCCTTGTCTAAGTTTCATTCAAGGAGCTTTATCAAAAGATGATTTCAAGCTTCCAAAATCCCCCCAAAACCTACAGTTTTCAATCTATGCATGGGTTCAATCCCAAAACATTTTCAAAGGTTTATATGTGATGAATTATGAATGGATTGTTGAATTAATGATGAATTATGGTGAATCTCTCCTATGAACCCATGTTTCCCCCAAATTCTTAAGTTGTAAATTGTGATTGGGAATTGATTGATCATGAAAGTATGTTGAATTGTTTCTGTTTATGTTGAATTAGTTATTGAATCATGTTAGTTCCCTTATATATTGTAGTATCTTAGATTTATGGGTTGATATTGATTTGTAGCCTTGGAGGGCAATTTCACGAAGGATCTATGTATGTTTATGATGTGAAGTATATGTGTGTGATCTCAATGAAAGTATTATGATCATGTTTAGAATGTAATTGTGTTATTATTGAAAGCATATTATCAATTTAACACTTATGAATGATAATGATATATGTGAAAGGTTATTCTCACATATACACACTCATGAATGAATAAAGAATGAAGTTTCTATGATTATGTTAAGGATGATGTATTGATTGAAAGGCTATTCTCAGTTGTACTCTAATGAATGATAATGACATGTTGTGAAAGGACTTTCTCACAATATGGGGATTCTTAGTTGAAAGGCTATTCTTATCTTTGAATCTATGAGTTAGCCAATGAATGAATGTTGGGTTTGAAATGGATACTCATCCATGAGTTGAGGTGGGGTGTCTAGTAACAATATCTTATCCCATAATAATGAACTAAAGTAATGAATGTTAAGTAATCCATGGGGAATAATGCTAAGCACCGAGTGGATATGGCTTGAGTTGGGTGCTCATCCGTGAGTTGAGGCAGGGTATCTGGTAGCAATCTCTTGAGATGGATGCTCATCCGTGAGTTGAGGCGGGGTATATAGTAGTTATCTCCCTATCCCATAAACTATGTGCCCACATAGGTTATTAGCTAGTGGATCCACCTAAGCTAAAAAGTAATGGTCCTACCTTAGGCAAGTAGGAATCCCTTATCCGGTGAGGGTGACACCGAGATTCCATGAATTGGTCACATGGTCTATGTAGGTTAAGGCTTACCCCCACAAAGAATGTTAATGAACTATGGCTTCTAAAAAATGCACTACTTAGTGTGGGTGGTAGTATGGGATGCCATCCATGCATTGCACAAGTACGCTTTGAGAGTAGTTATGATGTGTTTTTCAATGTCATAATGTTAAATGAAATGAATGTGCTCTTAATGAAGATAATGAGAATGTTGGTTTAATGTCTAATTAAAGGAAGGTGTTTATAGTGATGCTAGTAAGAATGTTGACTTTTATGCTTAATGTGATGATGTATGTTTTACTTGGATTGTATTATGAGTTACTTCCTTGTCATGACTTATTGAATATGAATGTGTCTTGTCTATGGTGCTTCAAAGGAGTACTTAGTGTGAGTAGTAGTATGGGATGCTATTCATACGTTGCACAAAGTATGGCTTGGGGTTACTTAAGGTGAAAGCTTAATGTGATGAAATGGATTATATGTTGATTATGTTCTAATGTGATGAAATGAATTATATGTTGATTCTGTTTTAATGTGATGAATTCACTTGTTTGTTGGTTATGTTTGTATATTATGCCTCTTATACTTATGTTCATGAAGTTTTCTCAAATTGGCATAAGGCATGATTTTCAAAGAAAATGTCCTTTTTAAGCATGGTTTTTGCATGGCTATCATACTTAGTACATTCAATGTGCTAACCAATATTTCTTCATTTTTACCGAAGTGTAGGGTTTGAAGATTTGGTGGTCTATACTTGAAGGATAGGTTTCTAAGGAGCAAGGAGATGAAGATTTACTGAGTCCTCATAGTTTCGAGGACGAACCCCTATTTCCTTTTATGTCTTTTATTTATGTTTAGAGCTTTTGTATGGGCTTAGTCCCAAAGTTATTCTAAGGTGTTGTAGATGGTTTGAGACAAAGTATAGAAAGACTTCCGCTTGCTTTTTATGAAAAATGACTTCGATTGTAAAAGAAATGTGTTAATTCCGCACTATTTTCCTATGCTCTTATGTTCAAGAATGCTCTGAGGCTTGTATGAGACTTTTCGGGGTCTTGTACGCCGTGTCGTATCTAGGGGGTACCCCTGGGTCGTTGATGTTTGACGTAATCAGAGACACAACTTCCAATTCAAGTGTCAATGATCATGTGTAGTAATATAACCCAACCAAATGAGTTGGGGTCGAGTCCCAAGGGAGCGGTTAGTAATCGAGAATTAAATAGAAAAGTAAAATTATGTTCTAGTCAATCATAGCTATAAATATTTACAATTAAAAGTATACTAAATCAAGAAGTGACACGAATGTCAATTATCGATGGGGGGTTTGTATTCAACTAATAAACGAAAAATAGCAAAAATATAAAGATGTGAGATAGGGAGACGGGATTCTTGGGATGTGATAGAAATATGGGATATAATAAACAACCGGGTAAATTGCTATTGATAGTAAATTGCTGAACATTTGTAACTAAGCTAGACTTTAGTTGGGGTAAACTTTCTCTCGAACAACTTACCCCGAATCAACTTGGTTTCTCTCGATCACCGAGTTGCAGCAATTAAGTACAACCTTCGCCTTAGTCCATTAACTCTCTCAAGTGAATGTGTGGGAGAAGGTCTAGGATTCACTCTTTCGAGCTGAACCCACGACGACCCAATAACCACATGCTATCGATTTAGTAGTTTTGGTTTTAAAACCTCTCTCTCGAGCAAGCCAAAAATATGAAGATGAAATCGTATTTGTAACAACAATCCCATTAAGTTCAAATACAACTACTAAACGAAATCATATTTAAACAACAAATAGACTATCAATGAGCAATACTCAACAGTAAATTTAACCCATATTCACATAATCACACCCCAAGAATTGAGGTTTTAGCTAGACATGATAAAGAGATAGAAATCGATACCAAAAAGTGTTTCCATCAAATGGGTACGATAAATAATGTCTTTAAACACATCTAAGATGAAGATTCTTTGATGCCCACTTCCCATCTCTTGGAGATGAAAACCTTCAAAACCTTCAAAGCTCAAGAACAATGTCTCCCAAAAACTCTAAGAACTCAAACTGAAAATATTCTAAAAATTAGTAATAATTTGCTATAACTTGATTCTAAGCTACATAATTAAATGGGTATTTATTGTTTTCAAAAGTTTTTGTTGCGAAGGACCACTCGGCACAGTTAGTCGGGATCGCCGATGCACTCGGCGATCCGCCCTTTGGTTTTGTTCATCGCCTTTCAGCTTTTGCCTTCAGCATTTTCGCATTTTGAATCATTGGGTGATATGGTGCTGCTTTGCGGAACTATTCGGTGACGCGCTGATTGCTCCCTTTCATCGCCAACTTGATATTTTCCTTCAGGGCTCAGCACAGTGGAACATTAGGTGAGATTAAGGACGTTCAGCGGTTCACCCAATGGCTTCGGCGATCCTCAGGCCTTCGTTTATTCGTTCTTTCAGCTGTCTTGTTCCTTTTTGCTCCATAGTGTCCATGCTTTGTCTCTAACTCCAAATACCTGAAACTCAAGGATTTACATCAGTTTTTGAGACAAAATATGCATTTGAGGACACTAAATTCATTAAAATAAAGCCCTATATGAGTCCAAATTGTGGACTCATCAGTCGTGACAACTTTGGTCAACTATATTATGCTTTCAACTTTCAAAATATAAGAACTTTTCCAAAACTCCTCTAAATACCATAGGACATGAGCCATTAGTCCTACTAATTCCAAAGTCACGTTCCAGAGTTGATAGAATTGACAAAATTCCATTCCAAGACTCAGAACTCCAAATATTGACTGAAGTCAACCATTCAACTTAAAAGCTTCAAAAACTTCAAAACTTCCAAAAATCTCAACTTTACGATTTGGTTTCAAATCATTTGTCAAAAACTTATAAAACAAGGCTCAGACAACTATTAGGAGGGGTAAAATGATAATTGTTTCAAATGTTTCCAAAAATGACCTTCAAGATTCTTACATTATCAACCACTAAAAATCATATTCATCCTCGAAGATAAACAAGAAGAAAGAAGAATACTCGAAGTTACCAAGAGCTTGAGGCATAATTTCCAAAGTCGGTATTCACTTCCCCAAGTGAACTCACTTAAGACCAAACCATGAGGATCAACTATAAATATTGAACTTCGAACCCAAAATTGAAAAATCTTCAACCCGGAGTGATTACCAAGCCACAAACTAATCCATGAACTAAATCCCTGAAGTGAAAATCTCAAAACCACATCTCAACCATTGTGATGAATCTTTTTCCCACATAACCATGCATTTTTTTTAACTAATACCTGCTAAAACCATAAGCGAAGCCAGAACCAAGCACCCAATACTCATAATAGTAAGGGAGGTCCCAACTAATCTGACCCAAAAAAGGAGATGATTGAGTAACCACCCAGTTAATGATACACCCAAGCACACAAAACCTATTATAACATTGTCGGGATGCAGTAACAATACCTGTGATTGTAGACAACTTTTGAAAATGGCAAAAATAGACCCAATGACCCTCAAAGTCAATCACACATAGCTAAAACCTGTCCTCAATAACAAGATAAATACTAAGACTCCTGAGAAACTACAATACCCCATGATAGATCTCATACAAGCACTCTCAACAAGATTCACACATAAATTACTACTAGTATACCCTAATCGCTCAAAATTCTCCTTTGTCCTACTTCGAATACTCCTTTTCTAGTATCCATGGTTAAAGCTCTTCCAATTATCTGATTCCCACCTATTTGACTTCTCTCTACACACACCACCTGATTTTATCACCATTACAACTCAAAACATACTCGACTCATCAACACCCAACATATTAACCATGATCCGACAATTGAAACAAAAAAATTGGTGCCAAAAAAATATCACGACCTTACTGATTCTCTATTCATGCTTCCAAAACCTTCATTAGTACAAAAATTCCTTGAAAAGCACATTACCACTCTTTGTAACTCTAAATTATAACTTCTCTTTTTCCCAAAAGGAATATATCTATCCCCCCAAGCTTACTGTAAGAATTCCATGTCGGAACTAGTCCTACCCAAGGCTGATAGGACTAATTCCAAATCTGATAGTACTTTTCCATCGAGATAAATCTATTGAATCAAAAACTGATATGAACTGCATGCAACTTTTCACATTCCATGCCTCAACCACCATTCAAATAATTGCATATATACTCATGCCAATCATAGAGAAATCTTTGATCACTAGAAGAATTTTGTATACCATAAGCACATAATCTTTATGCATCACCAAATATCTATGTAACTCATCATTATAGTCTGTGTAGTTTCTCTTGACAAGGTAGTATCAATCCAACTTGAAATTCTTAATAACCGTGTAAAATTGTAAGTCCTTCCTGTAGTGCACCCATAAGTCACCTACCATAATTTGAACAATCCAACCCAACATAAAAAGTGCAGAATCTCCCATACATCACCGTTTGTCACCCAAACCTAAACAAAATCTTCAGAACAGTTGCTCATAAACCCTAAGTCTGTTCCGAACCTACCCACCATAGTCATACCTAATCTCAAAAGTATAAATACATACAACCTTCAAATTTGAAGCAAGTATCCATACATGATGTCTTATTCCTTCACCTTTCTTAAATTGTACTTGTGACACAACTCTAAATACTTTGAACTCTTCAATATACTCTTGTTTTTTTTATCTAACTCATTTACCAATCCTATCCTTTGACAAAAACTCATGACATTTTACCTTATTCGAAACAAAAATTTCAAGTGAAACACATCATTAGACCCTTTAACAATCAAAAGCTCTACCACCCAAACCATGCACAAGTCTTTCCAAATGCTTAATAATCAACATAATCAATCATTTCTTACCTTACCAATCCATACCTTGACAAAATCTACTACCACGAACGTAGTCTTACAATGAAAAGAGTAAACTCTGGTTCAAACCATGTAAACCAACATTAGCCCATACCTTGAAGATTTTATGAAATTGCATATCTTAGCTTATCATTGATCATATTTCCATCAACCTTACGATACCCCTCATTAGAAATCTAGTCGTACCCGTTACCAAACTAGAAACTACAAAAGAACTTATCACCACACTTAAGCCGAACATATATAGACTTCTTTATCAAATCTTACCTAATAGTTTTTAACCCATCAAATGAGCACCTGACCTTATTACCATAACTTGAGAAAGACAAAAAAAGCCATATCACCCCACAAATTCAATCTTACCATCGATAAGATACTTCAAACCCAAGATATACCAGCCAAACTCCATGAATTAACCAATTACTACAAGCACTTTCTTTCTAACATCCTCAATTGTCTTCACACAAGTATACTCGTTAAGACTTCCTTTACCCATAAACTTATTATCTTAATATCAATTCACTCATTTTGGCATATAATAGAATCACCAGTCCCCAGTTAGATCCTTGAAATATACTTCACAACCTAAACACATTAATTGTTACGACCCAGGGTACCCCCTAGATGTGATGAGGCATATAGAACCCCGAAAGGCTCCATGTAAGCCACTTAGCATATCAAGAATAGAACAATAAAGAGTAAAACACATTTCAAGTCCAAAATTTTCATACACGAAAGTGGAAGTCTAGACTTGTCTCAATATAGACATCTATTACAATATTCAAAATAAGAACGGGACACAACCCATACAACATAGTCCGAAAAGGAAATACAAGGAATGAACTACAATGAGATAACATCCATTCCCGAATCATGAGGACTCACCAACAAGCTAGGATAATAAGAAAATTCAAGCTTTAGCCACAACGATGATCATCTTGAGAACCGGACCCTACACTTGGGGAAAATGTAGGAAAAGTAGGGGTTAGTACAAAAATGCACTAAGTATGATAGCCATGCTTAAAAACATTAAAAACATGCTAAAAGGGACATTTCATTTGAATGCATGCAATTTACTAAATTAAAACATCATTTTGAAGATAGTGGAAAAGCATAAGTCAAAAGCCTAGTCAATACATAGATCATCATAACATAACAAAAACATATCATAAATACCCTCAAAGCATACTTGTGAAATGCATGAATAAGACCCCATAAATCTCACCCATGCTAAGTAAAGTGTTGCTTCCCAGCATACACGCCAGTGTACGTGGTCGCGCAAGTAATATAGATTCTTGAAGAGACGAGTTATCGTTCCCAAGGGACTTATGATCAATTTATATTTAACACTTAATTCTACAAATAAAGGTAAAAGTAACCTTTTCAAAAAGTTGATGATTGATTGTTAATTACTACTAATTATGAAC
>JAJOOO010000821.1:0-42905 GCA_029582685.1 Solanum piurae
TTCATTCAATCATATGTTACTTTAAAATTGTTTAATACTCTTTACAAATGTGTGGGGATTGAGTTACTAATATTATAATGCATATTAAAAGGATAAATAAATGGCATCGCCAATTTTTTGTTCATTTATTCAATTAATAAGGTTTTCAATCAGTGAAAAATAAAAGACGAATAATCAAATAAATGTAGTTTACATCTCTCTAGAATAGAAATGAAAAAATGAGAAAGAAATATCATGAATAATCATGCCTTTCAAATTTGTTTATTCGATTAAGTTTAGTGTAACTTATCTTTAAAATATTTTTTCTCTATCTCAATTTCAAGTTTAAGAATAATTGACAGTTTTTTAAAAAGTTCCTTTGAATTACTATATAAAAAAAGAGTTACGTAAAAATAAAATGAGCAATAGAGATAAAAAGAATAAAATACAAAAAATGAAAATAATGTGCCTAATTCTCCATATTCAAACAAATGAATATTGAAAAGGAGAAATAACATTGAAAAAAATAAGCCCAAAAAATAATAATAAAGCTCCAGCCCAAAAATATTGAGCCCATCTCAGCCTAGCTATTT
Source organism: Solanum piurae (assembly GCA_029582685.1). Lineage (NCBI taxonomy): Eukaryota > Viridiplantae > Streptophyta > Magnoliopsida > Solanales > Solanaceae > Solanum > Solanum piurae. The sequence goes on from JAJOOO010000821.1 coordinate 573, forward strand.
GATTTTCCAAATGGAGAAAAGAAAAAAAAGTGTTACCGTGCGGAATCGAACCCAAGACGTCGAGGCGAATTCTTGAACCCCCTTAACCACTGAGCCAACTTATTTACTTGTGAGGAGGGGGTTCATTTTAATATATATACACATGAAAACAGAATTTGACCATATATATGCAATGTAATTTTCCGACGAAGGCCCTAACCTCCATGTAGATCCGCCCCTGGGTAGGGATATATCTGAGAGGGATGGGGATGTATCCGAGAGGGAGTTTTTGTAATTTTTTAACATGTTAGAGAATTTTAGAGATTAAGATATTTTAAATTGTGTGGATAATTATTTAGGTTAATTCTTTTCTAAAAATTATTTATATCACCAAATTCTCAAATTTAGCCAATCACTTACTCTGTTCGTTCATATTAATTGTCCATATTATTAAAATTAGTTGTCTAAATTATTTGTCAACTAATAAAGTCAAAATACAGTAAAGTAGTTTTTTTCATTTAAATTCTAGAAATAATTATTTTTTGAAAGTGTAAACAAGTTTGAAAACTTTCAAATTTCTTAAGGGGAATAAATTAATAAAACTTATCTTCTTATTGCACTGGATACCACTTACCAGTTACCAAATCAAATAACTTTACTCAAGTAATAATTTAATGAAGTTAGAATATATTTTATCTAATACTACGGTTTAGCTAAACAATTTAATATGCAATCTTGCTAAAAAAACAAAAAACTATTCCATATAAAATCATTTTTTAAGGGTTACTGACTTACTGTACCATTCCATGTTCGACCTTCTTTAGCTTTCCAAAATGTGTATGTGTATTCTGCTATTATGAAATCATATATCACTATAAAACAATACAAACAAATATACAATATATTATTAGTACAAAATTAAATGTTGAGACACTGAAACTTTCACTATTTTATCTTAATTAAAATATATTTGGTGTGTAATTAATTAATAAAGATAGTTATTGATACGTTGTATTCTTTTTAAAAATATATATATATTTATCTACATGCATAAGATGTTAATATGATATAATTAAGACATTTTTAAAAAAGTAGATATATGTGTATATATAAGTCGAAGTTGAACAAATAACATTACTAAGATAGTCATTATTTTCCCACTAAAATTTCCCATTGGAAAATGTTTTGTGGTTATTCCCAAAATCATTTTCATTAAATCGATGAGAAAAATAGTACTCCCTCTGTCCATTTTTATTTATCATGTTGCGTTTTTCGAAAGTCAATTTGACTAATTTTTAAAGTTAAATAAGATTAAATTAATTTGATATTTTAAACAAAAAATTTAAATATTCAAAAACTATACAAAAAATACTATTAGTTGCAATTTTATTTATATCAATATGCTGGGAAAATACATCATAAAATCTTCGTCAAAGTTTTTATAATTTGGCTCTTAAAAGAAACTATGACAATTAAAAATAAACTGAGATAGTAATATTTTTGTATGGAATTTTTTTTTACTAATTTAGTGTAATTTATTATTCAAGATACATTTTTCCCATTGAAATGGTTTGACAGAAAAAAGTAAAAAATCACATTATACGACATAATTTTTTTACTAGTAGTGTAAGGTATCTGATTATCATAACGGCAAAATACTAAAACAATTCATATTTTCTGATTGTGCTTTGTTTTGGTTGCTTCTATCTAAATAGTATTCGGCACGACAAACAGGACTTGGTGACTTCTTTTTATTCCTTTTTGTTTCTATGGTTGACAATTGACCTTCACAATTTAATTAATTTTCAAGTTTTTTTAATTTTAAATAATTTGAAATAATTATTTTAAAAAGTCTAAAATACTTTCAAAAATACTTTCAAGACAATTTTGTCATTTTTCCCTATAAAATATATCTATATATATTTATATTATATAGTTTTATATATTTATTACTTTTAATAAAGATTTGATAAAATCGTTTTACCAAATATTGTGTTTTAATTACTTTTGCACTTTTTATTTTCCTCAAAAAAATAATTAGACTACATGACTAGTATTTTTATTTCAAAATAATTAGAATTTTATGTTAAATGATTATTTTATATTATCGATGTTAAGAAGCTTAGTAGTTGTTTGGTAAAGTGTATTAGGAAAAATAATGCATATATTAACCTTGTGTATTACCAATACCTTGTTTGGTACTCTTTTTCTAATAAATGTATAATGCTTGCATTAGTTATAAAGTACATTCTATTTTGTGTTAAGGTGTGTATTGCTAATATCATGGATTTTTAGGTATTAACAACAAAATGATTTTAATGCATGCATTAACATGATTAAAGACCCAACTGTCCGTTAAAACTTATTTTTACATCTTTTCCACCATAATAGTGGAGGGTATATTTGTAAATACTTTTTTTTAGGAAAAATTGTATATAATAGCAAACTATTAATTTAAATTAAATGTTATAAATATAGTTTGATTTAATTGTACCCCATAGCAAACTGTTGTTATTTCACCTCTCTCCTGGTGAATCTCGCTCGCCACTCTCATTCTCTCCCTCGCTTCTCTCGTTTTTTATACAAACGCAAGTGTATAAAGTGTGTTTGTGTTTGTATAAAGTGAGAGAAAATTGTATATATACATATATTTTCGTTCCCTTCTCTCCCCTCTCCCAGATCTCGCTGGCCACTCTCCCAGATCTCGCTCTCTCACTCGCATCTCTCACTTTAGACAAAAAACGCAAATTGTATAAAATGTGTTTGTGTTTGTATAAATCGAGAGAAAATTGTATATATACATATATTTTCGTTCCCCTCTCTCCCCTCTTCCAGATCTCGCTCATCACTCTCCTAGATCTCGCTCTCTCACTTTATACAAAAACGCAAATGTATAAAATACGTGAAAATTGTATACATACATATACTTTTGTTCCTCTCTCTCCCATCTCCCAGATCTCGCTCGTTCACTCACTCGCCTCACTCACTTTATACAATTGATCTTTTTGTATATGTATACCAAAACAGATTATACAACTGCTTTCTTTTGTATATGTATAGCGAAATATACATATTTATGTTTGCTATGGAGCGCAATTATGCAAACTTTGTTATAGCATACAAATAAGAATTTTGTGTTTGCTATATGTGAAAGTTGCTCTTTTTTTTATGCAATGAATGTTATTTTAATGTATCAAACCAAATAATGCATAAAACTAAACTATGTATGTTTAATGCAACCATAATACGTGCATTGCTAATATAAGTATTAACAATACACTCTATTTAGCATTATTTTTGTACACTCTACCAAACGACCCCTTGGATACATAATTTGTTTGTTCGAATCTTATCAAAAAATAATTTGAACCTAAGGACCAGGTCCTTTACCCCTACATTTTTCAGCAGCTGTTCAACTATACTCAATTTTGTCCATTCCTTCTCCAGTTATCATCTAAAAAAATTGTTTCCTTATTGCCACATCGCCTTGAGTCTCATTTTCGTCAAATTCCATAATCTATAAATACCCCATTCTCCTCTTATTTTGTTCACGTTTTTGAAGCCCAAATAAGAGCTCCTCGCAAAGTTTTTGGAGATCTTTTTCTCGTTATTTTGCAGTGACGGTCTTCTCGTCTTCCCAGGTCACTCTCTGCTCCTCTTACTTTCCGCTTTTATTTTTTTTTGGCTTGTTGATTAGTTTAATCTTGTTAAATTGTTTTTGATTCTGCTTAATAATTGTTGTTATGTGCTTAGTTTATCTCTTATTTGTATTATCTTGTTAATCGCTTTTCTATTCACATTTGGTGAGAATCATGAACAAAGAAAACCACACCAAGTTTATTACTATACTCGAAAGTCATCCTCAATGAATGGGGATTGGAAACATGTATATGAATTTTATGTGAATTTAGGTGACATGAGAAGTTAAATAATAAGAAGTATAACAAATTTTAACCTAAGGACCAGGTCCTTAACCCCTACATTTTTCAGCAGCTCTTCAGCTCAAGTTTTGACCTGCAAATCTCATAAACACATCTCTCTTTAATGTTCTAATATACCAACCCCACGCGCCACACTCTCTTTCTTTTTCTCAGAAAGACTGCACAAAACCTCCATCCCACTTCTTCTTCTGCAATGATGAACTCAGAAAAATCGTAACAACTCCAGAACGACTTTGCTCCTTCTGTCTTAACTAGAGCTGTCAAAATGGGCTTGGCCCGCTAGGACGGCCCAACCCAACCCTTGAATTAAATGGGGTTAGGCTCAATTTTTTCAGCCTATTTAGGAACGAGGCTTTTTAGCCTAGACTCATTTGGCCCGCTGGCCTCATAGGCCCACTCCGCAAGCCTCAAAGGCTAGCCCGCGGGCTGTGAATTTTAAAAATATTTATTATATATATTTTAAGTAGTGTTTTACTTGTTAAGATTTTGTCAATAAATATTTTTAAAATATCAATATAAATCAAGACTATATTTTTTACATATCTTTTACATTTTAGGGTCGTTAGCCCACTAAATTTTCTTATTAGCCCAAGTCCATTACTCCATTATAACTATGAATCTTTGACCTCTTTTACTTTTGTTTTTATGCCTAATTTTTCACTCTCCTTTATTGTCTTGTTTATGAAAATAGTGATCATGTAATATTTTTTTTCTCGGATGAATCTTATGAATGTTGTATTTTGGCTATTATATATTTGTTTTGTAAATATTCACTGAAGTATGTGTAATTCATGAATGAATTTATGTATGTATTGATGTTGTGTTCATCGGACATCAACGTTCGTATCTATTCTAAGAGGAAAATGTTATCCGTTTTTTAGTTGAAGGGCCAACACGTCCCAACTCGTGACTTGCTTAAGGATGGGTTGGGCTATTATTTTATAGCCTCTTTAATTAAAAGGGTCAGCCCGTCCTAACCCATTTAACTCTTTAGCCCGTTAGGGTTGGGTTGGGTTAGGCCAGCCCATTTTGACAACTCTAGTCTTATCCTAAATTCGTACACTCTACGTGCCAAGTACGAGATAGTTGTTCCTAGAGTCTTCTAGACTGGCCGCACGGCCTTCATCCACTCAATTTTGTCCATTTCCTCTCCAGTTATCATCTAAAAGATTTTGTTTTCTTATTCCCACATCGACCTGAGTACTCTCATTTTTCTCAAATTCTATACCCTATAAATAGCCCATTCTCCTCTCATTTCGTTCACATTTTTGAAGCCCAGCTAGGAGCTCCTCGCAAAGTTTTTAGAGATCTCGTTCTCGTTGTTTTGAGGTGACGGTCTTCCCATCTTCCCAGGTCGCTTTTCGACATGCTCCTCTTACTTTCAGCTTTTATTCTTTTTTGGCTTGTTGATTAGTTTAATCTTGTTAAATTGTTTTCAATTCTGCTTAATTATTATTTTTATGTGCTTAGTTTATCTCTTATTTGAACTATCTTGTTAATCACTTTTGTATTTACATTTGGTGAAAATCATGAATAAAGAAAACTACACCAAATCTATTACTATCACACTCGAAAGTCATCCTCAAGAAATGGGAATTGGAAACATGTCTGTGAAATTTATGTGAATTTAGGTGACATGGGAAGTTAAATAATAAGAAGTATAACCAATTTTAATCAAGAAAAAAATGTTAAAGAACTTTAAAAAATAATAATTGAAAAAGCTAAAGAGAAATAAGTCAAGATGATTACTTCTTATAAATAAATTAAATAATAAAGAAAAAAATACTTAAATATTAAAAGATATTGTCAATTTATTATAATTAGAAGAAGGTCCACAAGAAAAGAATAAATATATAAATTTAGTAAGTTTAGAAACTAGAAATAAATAAATTTAGTAAGTTTAGAAATTAGAGAAGTGTAAGTTGCTCCTTGTAGACATATGGATAGTTTTTATATTAAATGTTTCTTCATTTAATAAAATATTTGTTTATCATAAATTATGTTTACAATAAAATAATTAATTTAGATTTTAAAAAATGCCAAAAAAAGAGAAAAAGATAATAAATGTAAATGGTGAGTCGGCATTAAGGCTGGCAATTGGACGGAACCCGAGTTTCTATCCGGTTCGATTAGACCCGGTTTCGATCCGGTTCCAGCCCGATTTGAACCTATTCAACGATCAGTTCTATTTTTTTTTATTTTTTTTAATGTGTAACTACCATAATAGCCGTTGGGCTGGGGCTCAAATTGACCCCCCACCCCTCGGGCTAGGGACCAAAATGGCTCAAATTGACCCCCCCACCCCTCTCTAACCCATTAACATTATAAATATACCCATATTCTTTCATTTAAATCACAAAATCATAAACTATTTCATTAACATCTTACAAAATCTCTCAATTTTCAATCTCTCATAAATTCATAATTATTAATTTGTGATATTGACTTGGAGTTCGGATTTCAGAGATTTATTTGAAGTAAATCGGAAGCTTCAATTGGCATCTCTCAATTCCGGATTTGCTTAACTTTTACGTAGACATTCGGTACATTCGTTTCAACTTTAATTTTTTATTTGTTTATTAATTAAGTTACTTTATATTTTTTTTGTTATAATATCTAGCTTGTTTTTCATAAATTTAATTATTTTAAACTTGAACATGAATTCAGAAAGAAATAGTGGTAAAATACCAATGTCGAAAAGAAAAAATAATAGGGGTGGTGTGAAGAATAAAAAATGTTTTCATCTTCCGACGACCCTACAGTGGAGTCAATTGGATTTTATTATACTTGAGCGGGAGATGCATTGATAGCACCAGTACATGAAGAATGGTTTCCTAGAGAAATTAGAAATGAAGAGTCTATCCCGTGTATTAATATTATGAATACAACCGAGTTAATGATGTATATTGAAAAGTACGACACTTTATTCATAATGTTGCATTTTCCTGATATCGGTGAGTTTTTATAGGGATTTTTGGAAGAAAATTATTTTTTTGGTTAATATGGGAATTTTTCCTTTTAGCTAATTTTTGAATTTAGTTAAAAAAAAAGTTCTAACCCGAATCAGATTCAGCATCGTCGTCGTCCCAACAAACATCAGAATTAGACGAGGAAAACTCATTCATTTTCAAGGTTCTTTCTCTCTTCTTCATCACTTCATCCCCATTTTTCATTTCACACTTTGTGGTACTTTATTTTGATTCTAGACCTTCAGTGATCTTGCGAGGAATAAAATACGCAAAGAGGTCGAAATGTAGGGGGTGAATGCACCTTCTGACTTCCGTCTTCATTCTTCTTTTGACTTACTTTAAAGGTTGTTCATAATATTTCCATTCTAGGTCAAAAGTTAATACCTGATGAAGTAGTTGTTGTGACTTAACTACAATGATTAGTGGGATTGAGATTCTGTTAATTGTCTGTCATTACAATGATAACAACATGTAACTAATGTTCAATAGTTAGTTAGTTGATTAGATTAGTTTGGTTTGAAGAGTAGGTATGTTGGGATTAGTTACGATGAGATAAGGTATGTTGTTTGATTATTATTGTTATTCTTTTCAATTGACAATATAAATTTCTTGTAATATTGGTAAGACATAAATAGACATATCTAAAATCATTATAGGTTACATAACACTACACATGCTAGGTATAAATTCTTATTGATTACAATTTTGAAAACTTTTTCAATTGAATCAGCTGTTACACAAACTATCAAATATTGTTCTAGAAGTATTTAAAAATCGAATTAAGACTTCACTTGATTAAGTTTATCAAATAGAGTATCATTTTTAATTTGTATGATATTTCATAATATTTTGAATTATAAAAATAGGTCTAAATAATTAATATTGTAGTGATTGATATATTTTAGAAGACACTCAAAAGTTAAGAAAATCTCTTTATAAACTTGAACATGAATTCGGAAAGAAATAGTGGTAAATGACCAATGTCGGAAAGGAAAAATAATAGGGGTGGTGTGAAGAATAAAAAATGTTTTCATCTTCCGACGACCCTACAGTGGAGTCAATTGGATTTTATTATACTTGAGCGGAAGATGCATTGATAGCACCAGTACATGAAGAATGGTTTCCTAGAGAAATTAGAAATGAAGAGTCTATCCCGTGTATTAATATTATGAATACAACCGAGTTAATGATGTATATTGAAAAGTACGACACTTTATTCATAATGTTGCATTTTCCTGATATCGGTGAGTTTTTATAGGGATTTTGGAAGATTTTTTTATTTTTGTTAATATGAGAATTTTTCCTTTAAGCTAATTTTTGAATTTAGTTAAAAAAAAATTTGTAATCCGAACCTGAATCAGATTCAGCATCGTCGTCGTCCCAACAAATATCAGAATCAAACGAGGAAAACCCATTCATTTTCAAGGTTCTTTCTCTCTTCTTCATCACTTCATCCCCATTTTCCATTTCACATTTCACATTTCACATTTTGTGGTACTTTATTTTGATTCCAGACCTTCAGTGATCTTGCGAGGAATAGAATACGCATAGAGGTCGAAATGTAGGTGGTGGATGCACCTTCTGGCTTCCGTTTTCTTTCTTCTTCTGACCTACTTTAAAGGTTTGTTCAAAATATTTCCATTCTAGGTCGAAAGTTAATACCTGATGAAGTAGCTGTTGTGACTTAACTACAATGATTAGTGGGATTGAGATTCTGTTAATTGTTCGTCATTACAGTGATAACAACCTGTAACTAATGTTCAATAGTTAGTTAGTTGATTAGATTAGTTTGGTTTGAAGACCAGGTATGTTGGGATTAGTTACGATGAGATAAGGTATGTTGTTTGATTATTATTTTTATTCTTTTCAATTAACAATATAAATTTCTTGTAATATTGGTAAGACATAAATAGACATATCTAAAATCATTATAGGTTACATAACACTACACATGTTAGGTATAAATTCTTATTGATTACAATTTCGAAAACTTTTTCAATTGAATCAATTGTTACACAAACTATCAAATATTATTCTAGAAGTATTTAAAAATTGAATTAAGACTTCACTTGATTAAGTTTGTCAAATAGAGTATCATTTTTAATTTGTATGATATTTCATAATATTTTGAATTATAAAAATAGGTCTAAATAATTAATATTGTAGTGATTGATATATTTTAGAAGACACTCAAAAGTTAAGAAAATGTCTTTATAAATTTGATGGTTTGATAATCTTGTTAGTTTGAGCTTGAAATGTCTTAGAAGACACCTCAAATAATTCAAGACAATCTTACAAAGTCAATCTTAAAATATGATTGATTCAAATGAAAGTAAATTAGACAAAATAAGAAGTAAAAAGTAAATGCAAATGTAATTGCCTACTACTAAAGAGGCTCACACCGTTCATCAAACTAACTTATCAACATAAAGAACGAGGTTGCTTTCGTTGCAACATGGAATGCAATTGAATCAATTGTGGTTGTTTGCTCCCTCCGATTCGTTGATCTACGGGCATACATTTTTTCTCGAAAATAAAAGTGCTACCTTGTCCCTCACAACACCACCTTTAAAGCTGAACCAAATTCTTGTATCGCAAGTGACTCTACAGAGCGACTAATATAGAAGATAATATGATGAATTTTGTTTGCTACGTAGGAACCATAGTTAAATTAAACCCCTTTTTTAATCATAAATCTATTAGGTTTAGGGTAAAGAACCAAAATGAATATCTTTTGTTATACAGAAGGACCATTCCAATCAAGTGAAATATACTAAGGACAAAATGAATATTTTTGTTTATATATTAATAATCATTTTAATCCAGTAAAATATATTAAGGACCACCCCCAAGTCCTAACTCGAGAGACAAAAGGTGGAGGATTTGTGGCTTAGTACGTAGGTTCAAGCCCTACACCATGCAAAGCCAAGCCCGACATTTAAGTGGAGAAGGATAGATGAGCGGGCCAATTATCCACTAAGTTTAGAAGACTGCGATTGGTTCAAAGGCGGGTCATAGGCGGATTCATCGGTTATCAAAATAAAAATAAATATATATATGTACCAAAACCCATATACATTAAGCAACATTTTGATCATTTTCCAAAGTATTAATGAGGATATTTTTAAATCAAATCATTGACGACAATGAAAAAATTAAATTAAATTATTAATTAATGATATTTTTGTTCAATTTCACATAATTTAAAAATAGTTTGATTCTTGTCCATTTTTAGGAAAAACTGGTACACCATAATATGTGCTTTGCTAAAAATAATCCAGTATTTGAAAATGCTTTATTTTATTTTTATTACTCTATGTATCTCAATTTATGTAGCATGTTTTGAATTTTGAGAGTCAAACAATTTAAATTTGACCATGAATTTAGACATGTAATCTTTAGATTTTTTGAAATAAAATTTATATGTTTGAAAACTATATAAAAATCATATATATATATAAAGAGAACCTAGGCCCGCCTACGTGGCGCCACCACAAATCAGGATTCCCTTTTTATTTATTTATTTTCAAAGCTAGCCTTCTCCTTTCACGAAAAGTTGTGACTTTTATAAAGAGCTGTGACTTTTATGAAAAGTTATATGACTTTTATTGTCACGTCCCGAGCCTACACCCCGGACGTGGCTGACACTCGAGAATCATTGCTGGCCCCAAGCGAACCCTTGACCTGGCTTACTACTCAGCGGAAGACTTTACTTATGATAAATATACTTAAAAGTAAACTGAGCTGCTCAATTGATAACCTAGAATGTATTAAATAACACTTGACTTGGTCAAAGTGGCAACTCAAAGTTCAACATAAGCCAATAACAAGATAATGACAAATGGACTAACTAACTATCTATGAAACCTCTAATAACTGAGATGGATGTCGGGACAAGACCCACGATATCCTAATGAACTAAAATACTAAAAAGCAATAAAAGGGGAATCCTCCGGAAGCAAGGAGGCTCACCAACAAACTCTGAATGCTCAAATGGATCAACTAGGCACTGGATGTTAATCCTGATTACCTGTATCTGCATCATAAAATAATGCAGGACAAATGACATCAGTACATTGAATGTACGAGCATGCGAGGGGAAAAGTAAACACGACATAAACTTGAAATGAATCTGAAGAGAACACTTACCTTAGCTTTACTCAACTCATGGATACTCAACTCAAATGCAATATAAAAAACAGTAAATGTGCAATTATATAAAGCATTTAAACAGTAATAACAACTCAAATTACTCATAAAATAAAGTAATATAATTATGTGGGAGTTTCTCTAACTGACAACCATCACTATGAGCTAATGTGATGATACAACGTCTCGCTCACGCTGCCAGATCTGTCTTATAACTTGCCGGGATATAGAACGCCTCAACTAAGTGGATCCACTAGTCTATGCTAAAAAGCATTAAGGTGTCATCGAAAAAGTATGACCATTTTTACCCACTTTGGCTACGTGGTTTATGGAGACTTGAGTTATTATGAACTCGTCCCCATATCGGTGCTCAATACTACTCCCAAAATATACTCAGCTCATATGTTTTAAAATAAAACTCTTTCAGTGATTTGAGGTAATTACTCAAAAACTAGCTCAAAGGCTCTCTTGGAAATCGGTGTTTCCTCTATTGTTTAAATGTGAAAATATTTTACTTTTTGGGAATACATAGTCCCCATATACTCTTTTTGAAGAAATGAACTTCAATCTTTACTCAACTCAAAACTCAAGTCTTAAAACAAAGTTACTCCTCGTGTCCCAATTTATGTGACTTACTTTTCTTTTCAGTCAGTTCAAAACATAATGACACATTTCTATATTAAGTAATAATTTAACTATAAAATGTCTATTTTACCCTTAATGAAATGATTTACAGCCACAAATTTCTATAATTCATTTTGGACAACAAGTTTTAAAAGTCTTCATTTCTTTCTTAAACTCCGTGCCGAGTCAAACTACCTCACATAAAATGGGACGAAGGGAGTAAAACATTAGTGAAGACTTTTGGAAGACTCTATGAACTCATCTTGACTTGACTCTTAACTTTTCTTGAATTGAATTATGGATTCAAGACTCATGATCTCATGTTGTTTAGACGTACCTTAGAGTGTGGAAATCGATTAGAAAACTTAGGTACGTTGCAAGGGAACTCAAACGGAAAGAAGTGGAAAAGGGTAGAAGGCCTGGTGTCTTTGGCGCTCTGAGTGGCGAGGGGCGCCAAAGTTCAAACTTCAGAGCCTGGGTTGGGGCGCACTAGCTGGCGCGGCGCCCCATAGACCATCCTATAGAGACTGATGTAGGGTGCTCTGAGTGGCGCGGCTCCCCACCCTTTTTCCCTAATTTTTTTGACGAATTCTCTTGGTCGTTTTTCAACTTTAAACTCTCTAGATTCAATTGGTTCTTTCTCCAAACACTTAGATTCGACTACATAACTAAAATATGCAAGAATCTACTTAAAACAACATCAAATTTCATGAATTTAGATCAAGAACTTCTCAACAACTTCAACAATCAAGAACCCAATAGAAACTTCAACAAAACCCTTCAATAACTCAATTTCCATACTATCAAGAGCGTAAATTCGCTGAAAAAAATCATGATTGACGTGTGGGTGAACGAACTCAATGCTATGTGATCTCACATACCTCGTAGGGATTAACCCTTGGTGAAATCCACAAGCAATTCTCCAAGAACTTGACGATTCCTAACTTTTTCTCCTCTTTTCTCCTCTTCTTTTCTCTTCTCTCAAAACCCTAACTCTATTTTGTGAAGCGTAAACTGAATCAAATCATTTTAGACCCTAATTAATTCATAAAAATGAATTAAACCAATTGGGTATAAAAAAGACCAAAATACCCTTTTAAAATCCGGTTGACTTTTCTTATCTAGACCACCCAACTTCAAATGGGCATATCTCCCTCATACGAACTCGAAATTGAGAAAACTTGGCGCCGTTGGAAAGATAATTCAAATATATTTCCTATGGTATTTTTTAGCATACCTAAATCATCATGAGCTAGGAGTTATGGTCGTTTTAAGTTGACCCAAAACTCATACTTAACTTAACTTGACTTGGTTAAACTTTCCAAATTTGATTATTTCCAAAAAATAAGGCTTCTTTCTAATTCTAATTCTTTCTATTTCTTTCAAATAGTGAGGTGTTACATTTATGAAAGGTTGTGACCTTTTTGAAGGGTTGTAACTTTTCCAAAGAGTTGTGACCTTTCCGATAAGGCACAATAAGCATTTGTTCACACTATCCTTTGTTGTCTATAAATAGTGGGATTTTTTCTCATTTTAAAACAACGAAAATTCTAAACTTCTTCTTATGCACAATTAAATATTCATGTACTTTGCTCTTGTTGAATGGCTCACTGACACCATTGTTTTTGTATCAATATACTGGTGAATATAATCGTTCCATCCTGAGAGGATGTATTCCTTTAATCCGCGGGTACTAGAGGAAAATAATTTTCTTAAGAGGATCTGTTTTCGTGATGTAGGATCGAACACAAGTCATCAACGCCGCCATACGAGCCAGTAGCAGCTAACATCCGGAGGCGACGGTGAGCACAACGTCCTGATCATCGTCGTCTTCTTCTATACATATATTGTGTGGCTTGTCTTTGGTACTTGAGACATATCTTTTGTAGTTGCGTATGTTTTTGTATGTTGGTCCACTTTTGGGACTTATACTCTTAGTATGGCTCTGTACTTGTGACTTCCAGATTTTGAGAGGGATTCAGTTCTTATGTATGTATTCTTTTGGCTTGCCTTATTCCTTTTTTGTTGTTATTGTTTCTGCCACTTGGTTTCTGCCCTTTTACCCACTACTAGTTGTTCTGGGTTTCGGGTTGGTTTACCTACTGGTGGGATATAATAGGCGCCATCACGGCTCGAGGAATCGGGTCGTGACAACTGTACATTTCGTGGGCTCAATTTTCCCTTTTTGTTTCATTCCATTGTTATAGATCCTGATATATTTTTTCACAACCATTAATTTATGCTTATGATATTAATTGTTGTTTTTAGTACATGTTTAAACTTCGTCGTTTATGTTTCTACAAAGTTATTGTTATAAGTATTCGTTAGTACAGATAAAATAATACACATTAATTGAGTATTCACGCAAGTTTTTTCTACTGAAATTATTGAAGTACAATAAAAAATTCCTTAAAGATCTATACTACCATCTCTTGAAGACAAAATTAAAATTTGGTATGCCATTGTAAGGAAATAAAGACCTTAAAAACTTTATCGCACCTTGATGTGTGACAAGAATTAAAAAACTTTTGACATGGGTTCAAAGATGTGCCGCCTATAGAGGAATATAACTAGACTGGAGCCTCTTTTAATCCCACAGACATAGATAACTACACAATAAATTCATTGTTCATTTTCAATATGAAGTATGAACATGTTATCAAGTTTACTGCAAGTTGTAAAAACTTTTCTTGAAGTAATAAATGTGTTTCTCGACACTGCAATTGAAATAGAAGTGTAGTTTTAAATTGAACTCCCTCACTCTGGTATGTTGATTATAAAAAAACACCCAAACAAACTGAATAGTTTTGTGCAATATTTTTCTCTTTCAAGTATATATAATAAGTTGAATTCTTGTCTAATATGATACATTCTCCCTTTAGTTTTTCATTTTAATAAGTACTTATGATACATTTAAATGGGGAACTTTAAAATGATATATGTAAAACAAAAGGTATGGCTGGACTTTCTACACGTTAGAATTAGAATATTTGTTCACTTTTTTCGGCATTTAATTTTTTTGAATCCCTTCACCAACAATTATTTATTCATTAGAAAATTTAATATCTTAGGTTGATGTTCATTTGATTCCCCAAAAATATCAAATAGTTATATTTCCTGGAAGCAAAAGAATAAATTATAAAATCAAATTAAAGATGATTGATTGAAGGATAAATGATAAGATGCTATAAGTATCATTTTCCTTTACATTATTAATGTTCGTTACTACGTAATCTTGTATATAAGTTAATATAATGTTTTACTTTTTATGACCAACAAATTTTAAGTATTATTTTATAAATTCCGTCATATTAAGTTCTTGCGCGAGGCGCGGATAATTTTACTACTCCGTTAGTATAAATAACAATAATTTATAATTTAAAATATTTAAAATAATTTCAATTTCAAAATCCAAAGGGTCCATTTATAAAATTGCTATACTATGGCATTTTCTTTTCCTTTAAAATTGCTTTTAGCAAACACATTTTTTTGGCTTTTACTATATAGTATTTTGGGTTGCTTTGCTAATATAATTTTAGTATTTGTAATTGCTAGGCTATAGAACTATAATTTTCCTTCGAAGCAAATCCATATTCCCCTTTACTTCTATATCAAGTGTTCGTATCACAATCCGGATCTTGTCTAACGGAGCTCTCCGTCTTCTCTCTCTTCTTCGATTTCTGTATAACAAAAGCAATTCACATTTGCATGTGAATCGATTTTCATCAGATCCACTGCTACATATCTGTTGTTTCATCAGGTATGCTCACTTTCCTGTGTCTTTTAGTTTTTTTTTTGTTACTGTAGAGTTTTTTGAATTGTTGGGTGATTCGAGAGTTTTGTTTGTTTGTTCTTTGATGTTTGGATCTAAAGAGTTTCGATTATTCCCGGATGAAGGAATTTCAATTTCCAACATTACTTGTTGCTAGAAATTAATTGAACTGTTGTTTACTGATCAAATAAGAAGAAAAGGAGGGCGAGTGCATTAGGTTAACGTCAGGTTCAGCCACAATGGGAGTAACAAGGAGGACAGAGACTATAGGGGATTCATATTATATTGTTGATTTCAACTAAAGACATAGTTAATTGATTATTTGATCTTTTGTTCGGTTATTTGAGGGTGGTCAATATGACTTTTGCAATATACATTATTGTAGTCCCTAAAGTTTTGATTTTTTTGAAGATGAAATGATCATTGGAGTTGTATCAAATTTTATTTGTAAAAATCCATCTTTCTCCGGGTGGATCCAAGTTTGAGCCAGTGGGTGTTTGTGAACCCATGCTTCTGGCTCTAGATGAGTATGTTTACTGGACATCTTTTTAGCATAGGATTATACATTATTTTGTGCACCCATGTTTGGAAATGGTTTTGGAAGCACTGCCAGTATAAATATGTATCCTGACTGCTATTTTAGTAAGCATAGATTGTCATCCAAATGAGTTATGTGTTCACTACCAGGATAAATATGTAACTACGTATCCGTTGATTGCTTATTTAGTAAGCATACGTTGCCCATATATCCTTCTTTTCTTCTTTCATTAGTCGAGGTGTGTGCAAGCTGGCCCGTATACCACGGCTATTAAAAAATTCCTTCTTTTCTTCTTTCATTTCTCCATGTTTGCCATTTCCACTTGAAAAGGGCACACATACATATTGATTCAAAAGATCTTTACATTATCTACGATAGATTACTAATCAAATGCTTGTTATAGAAAATTACCTCTTATTCATTTCTAACCAACCTAATAGGCTAAATATCATTTATACCTTTAATATGTTAAAACTGAACTCATTTGCGACAAGAATACCACTACTTTCTGATATCTATTGTCCAACTCCCAAGCCACACCACTATTGTCTTTCTTCCTTTCTTTTTTGTTTTTAAAAAGTCATTTATTTATTCCTTTTTTAAAAAAAGGAAATAACTCTTTCCGTATAGAATGTGACTCCTCTTCTTCTACTGCTGAATTTGGGCTTCTTGCTTCAATTCTCTTAGTACAGTTACTAAACCAATTAAATATAACTTGATATTCAGATTACACTATAAGAGTTCTCTATTTAAATGACTTTGACTTTGGATATGTAGTCAAGAAGAAGGTATACTTCGGAGAGGTGTTCTACTTGCTAAAAGAATAAACTCTAGGTGCACCAGGAGAGACTCAAATCACTAAATGGCAAACACTATGGTCTATGGTAAAATAAGTTTGTGCCAGAATCCCGTGCAAACTCCTATTTATAATTAGGAGATGGTCAATACATAAGATCATGGAAAAGACAACTGACATGGACGTAGACCTCAGAAAGATATCTTCAATTTAGGTTTAAGGGCCTGTTGGACTGGCTTATTGCTTTTGGCTTAAAAGCCAAACTCCATAAGTTAGGATTTCTAACTTATGGCTTTTGACTTATTTTTGTTATTTTGACTTAAAAACAAGTGCTTAAAAGCACTTTTTAATTTTATCCAAACACTTCAAAAGTGCTTAAAAAACTAGTTTAGCTTACAAGCACCTAAAATAAGCCAATCCAAAGAGGCTATAAATCCAAAAGCCGCAATTGCTCAATGAGGGTTGATAATTTGGATCACTAAACAGTTCCAAAAAAATAGTTGGATCACTAAACTCAGGTCAAATGTCGAGGATTGGGAGATAGACAGTTCGCTGCACTTGATGTGTATATTGAGTAAGAGAGCATCACAACTGGAAGCAAATGATTCATTGAGATGTTCCTTTGACAAAAAAAGACTATACTCAGCTAATCTGGGTACAAATTACAAAGTACTGGCATAATCTGAACACCGCGAGAGATGTAACCCACTAAACTGGGAACGGGACGAGCATCATTTATTCTTCTGCATTTGGTGAAAGCATAGTTGGCCCTAGCAGGACTTAGAAAATTCTTCTTTGTATTTTTATAAAGAGACAGAAAATTCTCCTTACATGCATTTGCTTTCACTTCTTGGGGTTTCATCATTCTGGTGAAAGCCTTTGTGCTTCTACTTTCCTTGGAGAAGTGCTTAAAGGACATTGACTTTCAGAATTCGACTTCTTCTTTTTGGGGGGTGGGGGATAGGTTTCGAGTCCAGTCCATATGGTCTGGTGAATTTTCTTCACAAATTGATGAGTTTTACCTTTTGATCCCCTTGCATCTGTCCTCTTTCACCCCTTCCTTTTTGGAATTTTATGTTCTTGTTTTCTGTATACGTCTTCCTATTTGCGTGCTTAAAGTGCTATATTTATTGTAATTGCAGCTTTCAAGGTGATCCCAGTTGCTTAACTTATCATACTCATTCTCTGCTTCCATTCATCTATGTTTGGGAGTCTTGTGGATGCTCCTGCTAACAGTCCACATCTAAGAAGGTCTGGAAGTCGAGCGGTTGTTTCTGATATTGGTATGAGAAGTTCTCCCTTGATGTGCTCTATGATACTTGCTCTCTGTTTTGTTCAGTGGTTGTCAAATAGACTGGTAATAGTTGTAATCTGCTAGGTACGGTTGAGCTTGGAGGGAGTCCTGTAGAAGCCCTATTGCACAACATAGAGGTCAATGAAATGAAGGGTGTGACTACACCTTTGAGCACCGCTGCCATAATGCCATCTCCTGTTCTTTTATGGAGATTTAAGGTATGATCGTTTATGACTTTCAGTATATGAACATTTGATCTTTATACAATGTTTATGATTTTAAGATCAGGAACAGGCCTAAGTTATCGAGATCTGTAATATGGTTTGAAACTGATCTAAAGCTACTTTTTTTTTTTAAAAAAATGGTAACTTTTATTCATCAGCAGTACGACTATGCTGTTAGCAATATTTACAAGGTTGAGCCCTTGCACATTAATAGGCTTCCAAAAATTGTAGAATGGGTTCAGCAATCCTCTACAGAAGATTCTTTGCACCAAAAATGTAAATTATAAATACAATTAATTTTAACTACTTGACTAGTAGTCCTATTTTTTCAAAACATCTATTGTTCCTTTCCTTTCACATGGTCCACCAAATGCAAGTTGGGATAATACTCCACCACTTCTTATGTTTTGCCCTTCTTCACTCATAATTCCAGCTTTTCAAGAGGTCACTAGTGTTTCCTGGCGTTGTCCAATATATTCTTAGCCAAAGTCAAAAACAGGTCACTAGTGATCTAAAACTAGTTTTATGGTTCATGTTTGATATTTGTTGTCATAGTTTGAACTTGAAGTTAGGGTTCAATTCGTTCCTAGTTTGAAAAGTCTGTCTGGATTTGCAATTTTTAACATGAGTAAGACAAAAGTTTGACAAATTATTTTCCATGCTGGAGCTGATGAAAAAGAAAAACATGCAATAGCAATATCTTTGTAGCACAAATTTGTACCCAAATTATTTATAATTGCTAAACAACATAACAAAAAATAATAACCTAGAAAACATCCTATTAAAATGCGATTTCCAGAAAATTGATGGCATTAAGTTTGCTTCATAAATTGTACTCTCTGGCCTATCTTATGCAACAACACTTGATCAGACCATTAAGATATCAGCTTGACTTGTGTATAATATATAGTAGAAAATAATTAAGTACTAGTTAAGCTTATATTGTAGAGGAAACATTACATCAATGTTCAATCCAAATAGTTAGATGAATTTGAATTTTAAATCTTGTGTGTTATTTGCAGAATGGTGTCAAACATTGACAAAGATAAAAATTGATGTCATGTGTATGAATTCTGTTTCAGCCTGGTAGTTAAATAGAAAAAAGGTAGAGGGGTGGGCCTGTTATTCACCAAGTTTCGGAACCTTGCGCCCCTCGTGGATTTCTTGGTTATAATTTTTTTTTGGGATAGATGTACAAAAAAGTAATATTAATTCATAAAAGTACGAAAAAAAGAGAGTGAAAACTAGGAAGCAAAATGACGCAAGGGAATATATCAGGGAGAAAGAGAGAGTCATCTTCTGCTATATTGTTGTCTGGCCACGAGACTATTGTGAGATATGCTTAATTGGTTTGGTATGTCTTGGGTGATGCCAAGGACTGTGAAGCACCTGTTGTTTTGCCGGAAAGCTGGAAGAAGCAGGGGAAAGAGCAGGGCATGGGATGTTGTTCCTCCTGCTTTAATGTGGATAATATGGAGAGAAATATGAGGGCTTTTGAAGGGGTAGAAATGAGTTTTGGCCAGTTGAGGAGTACTCTCTGATGCCTTACTTATTTTTGGTGCGCCCATGTATTCTGTGATGTATAGAGAATTGAGTGTCTTTTGTAGAGAACCATATCTTTTTGGAGGTTCTTTACTTTTTGGTATACTTACTGTAGATGGCTGACTTTGGCCTTTTGATTTTATGAAATTTAACTGTTTACCAGCTCAAAAAGAAGAGAGAGTAAGTTCTTTTTTAGCCAAAAGCAAATCAGGACCAGCCCAATCTACATTTGAGACATTCTATAACCAACTTTCAGTAGGATCTCACCGTCGCCAAAGTATGGCTTTTCATAGAAAAGCTCAAACCAGTCTGAACTTTGGAGTGCCTCCCAACACTACTGGGATGATGCTTTGGTCTTTGCTTTCTCCATAAGTTCCTGCATCTGATAGCATTTTGTTTCTTTAGAAGGAAAATAGATTAGGATTTTGGACAAAACAGTGAATTATAGCACCATTGCCCACCTGAAGCTGTTCTGTTTCTTGAAATGAGCTATTGCTTTATCTAGAATTTAGCAGCTTACTTTGACATAGTAATGGGGCTCATCAGTATTATCTCATTGGAGACAGTATCTTAGGATTGTTGCATATAAAAAATGATCGTGTGATTTCCATGTAGGTCATTCCAAGAGTGGTAAGTTGACTAATAATATATATATATATATCCTCAAAAAATGTTAGTTTACTTCCCTTGTTATTTCTTCAACTTTAATCATCCGATGGGGCCTCTTTTCCTGCTTTTCTGTTTGTTATTGTTGTTGCTGTTTTCTTTGATTTATTTTCTTATTATTCTCTGAAGAAGATGAAATGTTCACTTATGATTCTATGTATGTTAATTGTGTTCAGGTACTTCTGTTTCTCATTTGGGGTGTCAGTTGTTGCAAGGTTAGTAAGGCCAACCTTTTTCGGTTGTGTACTAGGTTCACATATTTGTATTATCTTTAATGAGTATTTTCTTTTAATTTGCAGATCAGCTGGGATTCAGTCATGAGAATGAGCGCAAACCTTCGCGATCTATTCTTATATGAGGCTTTTCTTTATTACAATCCTCTTCTCCTTATGGTTAGTGAAGATCATTATAATACTAGGTTATGCAGTAGTCCTTTCAGCAACATTCCTCTTATTTGCATTTATTTGGTTTTGGTGCTGCAGACCATGATGGTTTGGTTTTGGGGCATAAACCTATGGGTTTTTGCACAGGCTAATGTCAACTACGCTAAATTTTTTGACCTTGATCAGAATCATCTCTCTCACAGAGAGATTTGGAAGGTAACTTACACTTGTCATGCGGCATGCGCCTATATAGTCTTGCAAGTTGATGCATCTATTAACCAACTCATATTTCACTTAAATGCTTCTGTGCTGATGCATTTGTTGCAATAATATGCTCGTTAAACTTGACAGGTAGCTTACACTTGTCATGAGCCTATATAGTCTCGCATGTTGATGCATCTATTAACAACTCATATTTTACTTAAATGCTTTTGTGCTGATGTATTTGTTGCAACAATATGCTCGTTAAACTTTCTAGGGAACATCATTTGCTCACTTAAAGTGCAATATGTGGATTTACACTACATTCTTAAGCATGGGTAACTATTATTTGAGCTTACTTTTGTCTCAATAGCTAAATGTAGAGCTTTGAGCATTAAGGCTTGGCAATATAAGCCTGTTTGTCAGTGAAGATTGTACAGCCTTTTCAAAAATATTGCAGTAAGATTTGAATATCAGATCAGATGTCATGTGTTAAATAAAGTTGCCTGTTTTTATGCGATGCATCATGTCACTTACATTGATAAGCCATGGTACTTGAAGTCTAAGTGACTTGATGAGAGTGTTGCGATATGTTTGCTTCATTCCAATCAGATTGAAGGAGAAACTAATCTCTATTGCATGACTTTTGCTTCCTTAGTTCTCCTTGAACTGGCTGTTAGATTTTTGTTTTCCTTGTACAAACAGAAATAAATTAGAAGTCCCTTGATAATGCAGTGTGCTACTTGGATGACGATGATTGTGCCGACAAGCATGACAGCCTATCTGTATCTCTACTCACATGGAGAAGTTTCGTTAGCTGCATCTCAACCAGTGTAATAGATGCTTCCTTCCCATTTGATTGTTAACAGTTTTTCTTTATCCAATTTAAGTCATATTCAATCTGAATTATTGTCGTTATTCCTGGAAAAGCTTCTGATCAAATTATTAAAAGGGAAGTGGAGCATTTTTGGTTCATAATAATTGCCCAACTTCTGTTCGGGCTTGGAAGAGTTCAAATCAAGTTCTTCAGCTTGCCCATACTGTCATACAAAATGCGCAAGTGTTGCAGTTGCATTGAATCAGAAGTAGTATCCTGTTAAGGATTCAAAACTTCTAATTCTCCTCTTAACCAGAAAATTTGGCATCAGAATTTATATTTCTACACTTCTATTTTGAAAGCTGTGCCAAATGCTTCTGTTTTAGGGGCAAACTATTGTAGCAAAGTCTTTCTTATCTTTAGTGTAATCGCTCCATTTAATTGGCAGGTACCGCAGAAGTCCTGTAAATGTGATGCTTCTTTTCTACTATTGTAATGAATCTTATGTCATTGCAGGTGCTCTTATATGCTGCTTTTGCCATGGCTCTGATTTTTCCATTTGATATATTCTATTTGTCATCTCGCTACTTTTTTTTAAGGACTGTTTGGCGGATAGTTTTCCCATTCCAGGTATGTTTCTGTTAATCTAATGGCTACTTTGAGAAATACTTTTGACTTTTAGCCATAAAATTGCCCTGTTGATCTATCAGTTTTAAAAATCATTATGATATGAAGCTCCTTGTATTTTTCCTGAAAAAACTTTGTAATTCACTTATTTCTATATTGTATTGCACTTTCTTTCAATTGAAACCATTAATATCAGCATGGGTGATTATTTCATTATTACAAATTTCCATGTAACTTTGACTGGCATTTTAGTTAGAATTTTGAAGTAATTGAGTACTTCAGCAATAGCTGATATAGCAGAACTAGGTATCTTTTAAATAGAATTTCATTGTCTTCAAATGCCAATCATTCCACATAGATCTGGTTTGATTTGGCAGAAAATTATTCCTTCACCCCTTAAGTGGATTCTTATTTGACTTCTCGAAGTATGTATACTGCTTCAGGCATTTCCATGTTAGTTTTGCAATATGATGAAGCACCTTTTAGAGGATTAACCACTTACATTCAAAATTCTAATCATCATGTCAATCATGCTCACAAAGATTCCTGAAATTAATGTCAAAAATGAAATATGTCATGCTAATTTTGATAAAGGGGTTCCATATTATTATTTGTCTGATGTCATGCATTGTTTCTTTTTGTGTGAATGCAGGCAATATCATTTGCTGACTTCTTTCTGGCTGATATATTCACTTCTATGTCCAAGGTATGCATCCTTTTCTTCTCGCCCCAAATGAAAAGAGGACACATAACTCATTAGTTTGTGTGTATATTTTTGTATAATGTGGCATAGCTTAGTTCATATTTTCAACTAAACAATTTTGTTTCACAAGTAGGATTAAGTACCTTTTTTTTGTTTTCTAGTACGCATTTCTTTTCGATACAAACTAGTATGTCACATCTATTTATTTTTTTGATGAAGTATGTCACATCTATTTCTTAAGATTAGTTCATTACTAGCTTGGTGGAAAAATATATCTGGAAAATTGTACTTTAGCATTTGATATTGTTAGTTAGCTTTACTACCTTTTGGAGCAGTATAGGACCATATTCCAAGCTGCATAAACTTCTGACTTCAGATTTATCATCATATTAATGCATTGGTCAGGTTGTACCATCATTGTTGCGGACGGGCGAAATCGTTAGTTGATATCTCATGAAATATCTTGATGGATTTGCTTATAGAAGATGTTACCGCCTGAGCAGGTCAATTTCGTGTCATGAAAACAGAGAACTGATCTAACTTTAGGTTCTGCTAGTTTGGGTTCAATTTGTTGACTCTTGAGTGAACCACAATAAGTCCAAAAGTAAAGCAAGAACCTATGAAGTTTTCTCATGTCAATGCTCTGAGACTTGGTCCTTTAACCCTTTCAAAAGCTGCCAGCTTTCCTAACTTTCTGTCATCTTTGTTCATCCTCTTCTTGTTTTCGAGATTAAAGTGATTCTTTATTATCTACCCATACCATTAACGTGGTTGATGTACTGATCTTAAATTCTTTCCTTAAGCAATTGATCCTCCTGGAACCTCCTTGTTTTGTCTATTGTCGATTGAGCCAGAAGAAAAACATTAGACTAAGTTACCTTGTTACAAGCCGATTTGATGACCCATTCCCAGAGTGATTGCTCCCAGATTTAGTTTGTCCTTTTAGATGGTGAACTATAAGCTCTTATGAGTTGTCTGCTTCACTTTGGGCATAAACCAAAACTGTGAATCCAGGCAAATCAATCTCATATACATTTGTCTTGAATAGGTTAGACAAGTGAAAGATTATCTATTCCATTATACAGCCTGTTACTTTTTTTTTTGTGGAAGCTTACATATTTGGTGATCAAAGCCCCTTGTAGATGTACAAACTTTCACCTTCTTGTGTCATACCTATTGTTGTAGCTTCTCATAGAGAGTGTTATTGCATAACTTCTGTCACTTGGTGTGCAATGCCCAATATTTTCATACTTTTGTGCAGGTATTTTCGGATTTGGAGCGTTCTGTTTGTAGAATGGTTCATCGCCAGGTTAGTTCCTCTCTGTCCTATGCTTTTGGTGAGTAGAAGATAACTGACATGACATTGCTAGATTTTTTTATTTTTTTTTGTGATAATACAAATTGCATTTAGTGGTATCAACAAGAGAGGGTTGGTCTAGTGGAAGAGACCCTCCACCTCACACGAAGTTTGGCATTCAAGTCACTGAGGGGGAAACACTACTATTGGTTCATGGGGAGTTGGAATCTACTATTTTGACAAGAAAAAACAGTGTTTCATTTAGTTGAATCACTGTCTTCTAGGCTCCAGCTATGATGTATGATTCACATCATCACTTGCTGTAAAATTATGTCCACCCATCACTTGTCCATTCATTTAAAAGTTATGATCAGTGCACTAATATTTCAACAAAAAAAATGCAGCTTTAGATCAGTATCTGTGCAGTTTTATAGTCTGAAGTTAAAGAAATTTTTGATGGACTAGGTGACCAACTGTCTTCTTGTTATGGTTCACTCAAGTCAAGAAATGATTGGTTCTTTTAGGGCTCGTAATAATCTAGAAGAACAGTGGGATTTACATATATGCAAAACTGATCCTTCCATTCTGTTCCTCAGTCAAATTAGTGGAACTTGCTCAATTTGTAGATTTAGCTGCATAATTATAATTATAATAATTACTACTATTATTATTTTGATAAGTAAAAAGTATAGACTTAGCTGCATTATCCTCCCTTTGAAAGGATTTATATAATTGAAAGAGAGAGCTGTTTCCCTGGGTTTGAGAAAGTGGTAGGACAGTGTTTTCTACAAATAATTTTCAGTTCATAAATGTCTCTATTTACATATAAGAGTAGGTAACCAGGCTCTGATATTTTTGCTGCCGCTGTAATAGAGAATCTTTTAGAATTTGGCTAACTTGTAGAGTTTTTTGTGAATGCTTGCTCTATTACCTGTAAGATAACCAATGGCATAAGCAGGTTGCTACCATTGCATGGTTTGAAGCCGATTCTGTTTGTGGAAGTCATGCTGTTGCAATTCCCATTGTTCTTGTATTGCCTTACCTTTTCCGTCTGTTTCAATGTCTTCGGCAATATAAGGATACTAGAGAGAAGACTACCCTGTTGAATGGTAAATTCCTGTCTTGTCTTTTGTCTTTTTGTTGCTAAGGAGGAGTGAGTTGCTTTGTAGGTTAATGCCAGTCAGCATTTTCTCTTAAAATATTTTTTTTATGCTTTACTTTGAAAGGAACAATTTCTCTCTGAATAGATAGTGGGGAGAGAGATCACTAGCCTTCATTTAAGTGTTTAACTGTGGAACTAAGAATACCTGGTTGGCTTTTGAGGCTCCTTTGGTGGGCTGAAATTTTCTGGAAACGGGTTGGCTTTGAGGGTTTTACATAGTGGTAGAAAGTTTTAGTGCTGATTTGAAGATTAAAGCCTGAAGACTTGGAAGAAGTCTGATTCATTGTGAACAGCAACTGTTGGGAGAATGGAGTGAAAGATGATGAATAGTTTAATGCTTTGCTTACCCCGCTCTTGGTCATCTTGGTTTCGTTCTATGCTTACATCTTTTGCTCCCTAAAAGAAAGACGTCTCTGAAGTATCCTGGAATGTCTCACATAATTTACAGTGTTACTCCATTTCAATGTTGACCCTAGGGAAAGTAGTAATGTTCCAAGTTCTTCATTTGTTAAGGGTGGTCTTATACATAAGCTCTCTCTCTTCAACTTGCTTTTACTTATTTAGGTTTCAGCTTAACATTGGGTCGATACTTAATAGTGCTAATCATTAACATTTCATTTCAGCATTGAAATATTCGACTGCAGTACCTGTGATATTTCTCTCAGCCCTTAAGTATCACGTCTTCCCTGACAACTGGGTTAATATTTATCGTCCTTTATGGCTTCTGTCTGGGGTGGTGAACTCGCTCTACTCATTCTATTGGGATCTGACAAGAGATTGGGACTTGAGGTCAGTGACATCTTTTTCGTGCTAATTATTCGGAGCTTTAGCTAATTTTTCGGACTGCATGCGGGCACTAATGCTTTAGTTGTTTTTTACCCAGTTATTGCTCATCTGACTCACACTTTGTTTTGGTTATCTATATTTTTCTTTGATTTTTCTGCCTTTCAACTGTTTCAATTGACAGGCCTTATATTTTAGCATCCCAAATGCTGACATTGTTTTTAAAATGACAAATTTGACAAAGTACCACCTTTTATTGATGTAGCATCCTTCCAATCAAACTCCCGCATTTTAAATTACATGTTTATTACTTTATTAAACGTACTCCTAGAAATTTGATTGGGTAATCTATTAAAACATATATTACTCTTCAGCTTTGCAAAGTACTGCATAGAGATTGAATATTGAGTTCTCATGTTTGTGGTTTGCCCTATTTTGCATAGAATCTGTGTAATTTGATTTGTACACTGCACTTTCCTACTCTACCACTGTGTCCTAATACTTTTTCTCTCTCTTGATGCCTCCTTCCATCTACTTCCTTCTTCTATCTCTCTTGATGCATCCTTCATCTACTTCTACTATTCTACACAAAAAACCCCTTCTTGAAATCTATGTTTTTTCATTGAATTCCTAAAGTTGTTAAAGGAGCATATACATTTCACAAACTCAGACAATAAAATAAGGGGTGAAGGCTCATCAAATCAAGAATTGTAAACACTGAAGTCACACAAAATATTAAATAAAAAATGACAAAAGTACTACCTTATTGATAAAAAGGTTGACAGAGATGCTAGAATATAAGATTACAAGGGGATGCCTGATTGGTCGAGGCATGGGAGTAACAACCTAGAGATCCTAGGTTCGAATCCCAGCTACGACACTCGGTATGAGTCCATCTGCTCCAACATTTGTGGGTTTGATTATCTGGATTATGGGCTGTTTGTGTTGATGGACTAGATGGGTTGCACACAAGCTAACATGGACACCACTAATATGTTCAAAAGAGAAAAAAGGAGAACGGAAATTTTGAAGTTGAGTTGAACTTTACAGCATGTTATTGAGTATGACAGGAGTAAGCATGTGCTACTTTTTGCAAACAAACAAGAAATTGTAAGTAAACAAAATCGTATCAGATCTGTGTTTTTGTTTCTTTAAATCACCAATTAAGCATAAATTCCACTTGAAATGAAAATAGTGAGGGATTGGTGAGACAAAAAAGTTCTAGGAGATGGGCCCCAAGGACTTTGTTCAGAGCCCAGTGTGATATGTGGTTTAGGCACACGTCACATGGTCGTTCCCTACCATGAACACAAAACCTGGTAATTAAGTGGAGAAGGATAAAGGGGTAGGCTCATTGTTCGCTGAGTTTCAAAACTTGGCCAGTTTTCCCTGGGGGATTTCTCGGTTACAAAAGGCTATAGGAGATAGAAATAAGGGTTAAAGGAGGAAGGGTGAATCACAGTAATGGTTTAAATGATGATTTGGAGGGGATGTGTCAAAAATCGATTGCATGAATCAATTCCCATGTTTTTTCCTTTAATCACACATTTATGATAGTCTGCCACATACCACTTGTTACTTTTATTAGATGTGTCTTTCTGAGATTGTTCTCTTGTTAACTCAAATATTTTTCTTCTTTCTGCTAGTTGCTTTACTCGGATTTTCAAGTTCAGCAGACCAAATGCATTATCATACTTGTTATACGGGCGGAAATGGGTAAGCTTATGCCTTCTGCTTATAACTACTGCTTCCATAACTTTGTAAGTTCATTCTACTGGTTGGTCAATTTACCAGTTTCTTGTGTAATACACATTGCCATTTTTTTTTCTAGACTATAGTTGAGGGAAAATTCGATGATTCTATTGGTGGTCCCTTTATTTTCATAAATCTGATTGAAGCTGGAATTGATGTTAGATTTTCTTGATAATTTTGACCAACATTAAAATACCCTCCATAGATGAAGATCTTGATAGCCTCTAAGTTGGCATTTCTGATAAATTTCTTATCATAAAGTATTGAGGGTGTAGTTCTCTGACCATTGGGAACTTGCAGGTCTACTTTTGGGTAATTGGAACCAACCTCATCCTGCGGTGCACGTGGACATACAAGCTTTCTTCCCATCTCCGACACAATTATCTCACAGTGTTTGCAATAACCGCACTTGAGATCTTCCGTCGTTTCCAGTGGGCTTTCTTCCGTGTAGAGAATGAGTGGAATAAAATGAACTCTAAACAAAATATTCAACTCTCCACGATTGACAAGCCAAATGATGAACAAAAATTACTCGACCCAAATGGTTACAGTGTATAGACTATGGAACATTACAGATCCTACCAACTTCATTGGAAGTCAACTGAACAACCTTCTTCAAGCCGGGCAGAAAGCTTTTATGGGATCCCATTTTTCCTCTTTATCTTACCAGAATTTCTTGTCAATAGTATAGTACGACCTTGAAGGTCAAGAGACATTAGATAATATACAAGATTCAACCAGCATTCCTTTTCGGGGAAACTAATCCCTCGTAGTTCTTTGTTGGGCATTTAAATCATTTTTGTGTTAGATACTAATGCCTATTTTTGAGGTAACATCCCCTGGAGATGTTTTGAACTTTATAGTATCTCAAGATTATTTCATTTTTCGTATCAGCAAATCATGCTGGAATTTATAGTTCTTCATTAGTATTGATGAGATCCTAGTATCAAGTGCTGGAAAACTGTGAAAAGGACAGAACATCTGAATTTTTTGATAGATTGGGACTGGTGGGAATATTTATTAGTTGCTTTTGTACTTTTAGTTTCTCCTAAACATGATAGTTCACTCCTGTTGTGTCAGGTGCTAGTAGTGGTAGGGTTTTACTGTCTTGAACTTCTTATGTTATCATACATTATTGATTACTTTATAAACATAGCATTTGTCCCTACTTCTATTCCAGCATTTGAAAAAAAAAACTACATAGCAAAATGGTTACAGATCGTTGAATGATTGAAGATTTTTTTTAAAAAAAGATTCTTGAATTTATGATCTTAAACTAAAAATATGCATCAAAATGTTGACCTAATCATGCTATGTAGAATTTTGGAATTCGAGAGTTATCTAATATATACTAGAGGGAGTTGCTCGGATGGTAAGCATCATTTTACTCATCCGGTACATGGTGAAATAGTCGTAAACCGATTCGGACACTACCTTTGAAAAAAAAGATGTTTGAGAGAAGAAAGTATATAGGATTATTTTGTAAATGCAACAAAAACACTCGAACTCCCTTCACATGTTCAATAAGTGGTCCTAAAAATTCATCACACACTAAAATTGAAAAAACTCAAAAGCACCTTAAAAAATTGTATCACCAAACATTAGTGTAAATTTAGCAAAGAAAAAATAGAATTGACATTTGCCAGTGAGGCTGTTATTCTTTCTTCCTTTTGTCTTTTCTTGGCAATATTTTCTTCTTTTCTTATCCACTATTTACAACCACAACATTATCTCACCAACATATACTGTGTGGCTTCAATTTGGCACTAAACTTCAAGTATTGGATATGTTGTCTATTCATATAATGTCCTAACCCCACTTACCTGTTTTCTGTTCTGTTCATAAAAAAAGTTCCATCCACATAATTTTCAGCATTTAAACAAAAAAAAAAAAAAAAAATCATTTTCGTCAACAATCATAACATTCAAAAACCAAAGTACACTTCAAACTTGCATTAATGGCTTCCACCATATGTTCTTCAATGAAATTGGAGTTTCAACAAACTCCCGCCAATTTTTGTATTTGAATTTGGGATAGACCGGCCGGTATACATAGATTATGCACTGATTATACATCTGGCGGTTATAATTAGTTTAAGTGTTTTTTCTATGGAGAGAATTTCACAAAAGGAACATGTTTTAGTTGATTATGGTCCACAAAAATCATTTGAGGGTTCACCAAGTGACATGGACATGGATTTTAACGATGTTTTTGGAGGTCCACCGAGGCGATTTTCAGTACAAGAAGCAAGAACAAGGCACAGTTTCAATGATTCAGTAGAATCTGAAGAGGATTCAGCAGGTGTATCGCGGAATTCGTGGAATGGATTCAATGAAAAGCCAGTTTTCGGGGAAGAAAATGCTAACAGGAGGCGAAATCAAGGTGGTGATTTCTATGATGATATATTTAAAGTTGAGGAAAAATCTTACAGTTCAAGCCCTGTTCGACCTTTATCACCAAAAATTGAAGCTTTTGGTACTTCACTCCCAGCTCAATTCAGGTACTTTATGTACCTCTTTTTCTTTTATATACAAGTATTTAAGTTATATATACGGTCAGTGTACAGAATTTTTACGCTATTAGTGGTGTTATTTTGAGTCCCACAATGGTGGGATGAGGGAAAAATGGTCTCTTTATATGATTTCTGCAATTCATTTTGGCCCAAAGTCCATTTCTTTTATCATGGTATCAGAGTCAGACTCATCTCAATTCATTGTTTACCTGATGTTGTGCCCCATCTTAAATTTGTCCACGCTCTAGATGTTCAGTCTTGGGTGTGGGCGGGGAAGGGGAGGGGGAGAGGGCTGTTGAGTCTCAAATCGGTGAGATGAGAAAGAATTGGTCCATCTCATGAGCTAGCTTTTGGAGTTGACTGAGGCTCAAAGTTCATTTTTTGTATGCCTGATTATAATATTTTATAGGTTATATCATGGTTGCTGTGAAAAGTTGTGTTGTTGTAGGTCAACTTAACCTAAATAGTGTAAAAAATCTATACATATCCATACATAGAAATTAAATTCTACATGGATTATGTTTTCTCGGTTAGGTGTACGTGTAGGCCTATAAATCTAGAAAGAAATTCTGAATTTTGTAATAATCTTGATATCCACCACTTCCGGTCTCAGCAAAGAAGGAAAAAAGGCTGAATTTTTTTTTATAGTAGAATACTTGGCCCTTTACACTGTAAAGAAAAAGGAAAGAATGTTAACATGTACTCTATTTGATATTGAGTCAATGAAGATAATATATAGTTCTTTAGCTGTCCATTTTTGGGCACCATGCTAGTATTGAATAATGGTATATGCTGGTTCTGTTCTGCATTGTTTTGTTGTGCTGCTGTTATTTTTCTCAGGATGCTCTGAACTGTTTCTCTTATTAGTTGGCGTGTCTGTTTTACTGTCATATATCCTTTTTTCATAACTGTTTTGATTGCTGTTGTTGAGCCTAGGGATGTTCGGAAATAGCCTCTCTACCTCATGAGGTAGGGGTAAGGTCTGCGTACACTCTACCCTCCCCAAACCTCACTTGTGGGACTACTCTGGATATGTTGTTGTTGGTATATGCCCATTGTATGTCTATTGGAATTGTTCCGAACTGCTGTCTCTAGCTGATAAATAAACCGATCAATTTTAGTTCTACCTTCAGTAGTAGTGTCATATTGTTGCTTCATAGATTGGTTGTAAATGTTTGTTTCCTGTCCAGCCTTCCTGCCAAGTTGACAAAAGCCACAGATCTTCCTACATTTGCTTCGGGAAGTCATAGTCCACACAAGAAGCAAGAAAAAGAGATGAAAAATGATGCTCCTGTATTCTATCGACAAAGTCCATTATCACGTGAAGGTACTGTTATTGGTGATGATTTAAGATACATGTCTGAATCTGATGAGCGAGATATAGGAGGGCATCTAAAGAAGAGCGGAGAAATCATGGAAGATTCGAGTAGTGAATATCAATTTCATTTCTCCATATACAAGTGGGCAGGCAAAGGAGTTCCTATGCTTGTGTCACTGAAGGGAGGGAAGTATTTCAAGTCTAAAGAGAAGATAAAATTTGAAAAATGTCCTAGCTCCAATGCAAGGATGGAGAAAGACAACACAGATACCAGCTCGCCATTAGGTAGAAACGTCAACTTCTCCAGGGATGCGAATTTTCACTCCTTCAGTACGAGAAGTAAGAAGCCTGAGAGCAGTGACAAGGCAAATGGTATTGTTGGGGAAACTCTCGGCATTCCAAAGTCAAAATCTGTTCAAAGTTTTAAAGATGATGTTGGAGTTTATGACACTATGTTACCAACTAAAAGAGTAGAAGAACCTCAATTCAGAAAGAAGACAGGTTTAGGTGACGGAATCCAGATAGAAATTACAAAGAACTCGGAAGAAACCAAGAAACAAGAGCTGAAGCCTCTACGTGCATTTTTAGTTGATGTGGCAGATGAAAAAGGTACTTTCTAATTTGCAACCTGGAAACTACAGACACTTGTACTTGCTTCACATAAAAAAATGTCTCTTATTGTTTTGCAGGAGACGTTAAGATGGCACAAGAAACAGAAAGGAAGAGTAACACAGTCAAAGCTACGCAAGCAGCAAAAACAAATGTTAAAGTCAAGGAAAATGTGAAGAAAATTGATGATGAGGCTGATAAGAAGTTGAAGAAAGGTGATGTTGAAGTTAGCGAAAACACACAAAAAAGAGATTCACAAGCTAAGAGAAAAGGGAAGAGAGGTTCTGATAAAAAAACTGTAGTAGATACAGGAGTAAACAGAAGTAGTCTGCCAAGTTCTCCCATAAGATCAGCCGAGAATTCTACTAAAGCTGGAATTAAAGGAAAGGTTCAAGACTTTGTAAAGATGTTCAACCACGAGGTTCATTCAACACCCCAAGAAGGCGATAGTAGAAATAAAAGCTTTAAATGGAAAGCTAGCAGCAATAGTGGAGTTGAAAGTGAAAAGAGTTATAGCATGCCAAAAGCAAATGAGAAAGTTCAGTTGCCCACGATTAACAAGACGCAAGATGCAACCCCTAATGTACCAAATTCCTCCTTAGTACACCTATGATTTCTAAAATCTTCCTTTATTGGATTAGACTTTCATTTTGAGGTCCCAACTTATGGAGGCACGATCTGTAAAATATCTGATTCCGTGTCTTGCTTTTTGCAGGTAGACAAAAATCTTAACAAGCAGGAGAAAACAACTAAATATTCCCAAAGGAAAACAGAGATTCCGCAGACTAAAGACTATTCAGATCAAAAGGCCGCTCCATCAACTAATGGTAAGTTATACTCCCTCCGTTTCAATTTGTTTGTCTAGTTTTGACTTGGCGTAGAGTTTAAGAAAGTAAAGAAGACGTTTGAATCTTGTGGTTATAAACTAAAGATATATAGAATGTACCAAAATACCCTTTAATCATGTGGTCTTAAACATGTCATATGTAAATTTAGAATTAAAGAGTTGTCAAAAATGGAAAGAGACTTTCTTTATCAAACAGACAAAAAGGAAAGTAAGACAAAGGGAATATTTATTTTGTCGAAACAAGAATCCCGACCCACTGAATGATGAACTTTGTTTCAGTTTCTTTACTTATACTGTACCTGCTTCTACCTTGGTTGAGACATGAGAATGTCCGATCCTATTCTCTTCTGAAAAATATATTGCTAAAGAGAAAAGTTGGCAAATCATTTCAGGTTAACTTTAAGCTGCTAACTCTTCATTATTGTTCTCAATTTAGTTAAATTAGTCTTTTTCTTTCAATTTCAATAGTTCATTTCCACAGTATCCTTGCACATGTTACAGAACCGTTGGTACTGGCAGCATCACCGCTTGCAGTTCTAGTCCTTAAATCAATTCCACACTTCTATGTTTATTTCAGAGTCAAGACGAGATGATCAAAAAGTCTCAGTTGGAAGCATGGATGATCTCTTTGGTGGAAATTATGTGGTATGTATACTTCTCTAAGTTTCATTAATTGACTGTTTGTGAGAATTTATGTATCTGGCATTGAAATTTTATGCCATAACCAAAAAATAATAATAATGCTAGAACTAGAAGAAGGAAATGATATTAGAGAAAACTGAAGAATCCAATTTTAGAGTCTGCAACTTGTACAGTTTGATGCCTTAGTAGGTCAGGTCATATGACTTCAGATGTTGCAACTAACGTTTACAATGATCAAACAGGATAGCATACTTGTGGAATGCTAAAGTTGTAAAATTGAGACTGATGAGATAGTTTACCTTTTCGCAGGTGGAAGAATTATTTGAAGATCAGGACACGGCTTCACAAACTCATGGAAAATCCGAGGACAACCAAGTAACTCATTTCTTTTTTCTCAGCAACTCTGTTGCATTCGAGCATCCATAACATGGTTGTAATCATTTGCTATGAACTTATAGGCTTCAGATGCTAAAATTAAGCAATGGTCACAAGGGAGGAAAGGAAATATTCGTTCATTGCTCTCAACGTTACAATTAGTAAGATTGTTTCCTCTTTTACTTAATTCCTGTAGCTTATGTTGAGGATTCAGTTGATGATGATGATTTGAAGTTTTATAAAATTTGTTTCTATTGTTATATTTGTGGAAAGAAACATGCCTTTGCTTAAGGTCGGGATTCGCTAATTCTTAAAGCACAATCATTTTTAAATAGGTTTTATGGCCCGATAGCGGATGGAAGCCTGTGGCTTTAATGGATTTAATGGAAGGAAATCAAGTGAAGAGAGCATATCAGAGAGCGTTACTCTACATACATCCAGATAAGCTCCAACAAAAGGGAGCTGCTGCTCACCAGAAATACATTGCAGAAAAAGTTTTTGATATTCTGCAGGTACCTTATAATTTTGTCAAGTAGTACTTTTTCCACAGCCAAAAGTCCTAGCATCTGCACTAGATATACGAAAACAAACATTTAACTAGAGCGGCCTATTAACTCTCTTATCCCATCTAGTAACGTACTTCATAGTTCGATCAATCAACTAACTCTCAATTCCAAACAAATTGGAGTCGGCAACTGTACGTCATAGTGCTTCAATTTAAACCATGAAGAGGGGTTATCAGTGAGGCTTAAATTCTGTTTATGGTAAAATTTAGGATCCAGTGGTTACTGGTTTGAGAAGCCAAGTATAACAACGTTATTATCATGTGAATGTACCAGCAGCATTTCCTCTTGTGACATGTCTGTGTAGCATGCCTACACGAAACCACTATGCAAATGAAGTTTGCAGAAAATCATGCAAGTTTAAACATATAAGTCAATGCTTGTTCTATACATATAAGACTTTTTGAATGTTGTGATCTTAAATTAAAGATAGATAGAATGTACCAAAATGTTCTTTAATCTTGTGGTCTCAAACATGTCACGTGACAAGCTAGAATTAAAGAGTTGCCAAAAAAAGAAAAAGGTATTTTTCTGAAACAAACTAAAAAGGGAAATTAAGACAAACAAATTAAAACGGAGGGAGTATTACTTTGGCCATGCTACTAAATTGCCCCATGTTTCATGAGACTAAATCCTTTTGCTTATATTGTTGAATCATAAAAGTGCTAAGTATGTTTGGTGCAGGAAGCTTGGGATCATTTCAACTTAATTGCTCCTATGTAACACTCACATCTGCAATGTGGTATCCGAGGAGGCGCAGAAAGGAAAAAACTCTATTCATCTGTGTACATACCAGGCAAATATGTCATACATATCCACTCCATACAACATACCAAAATTTGGTTTTTCTATACTTAAACATAGAAGACAGTCTTTAATCAAAGTTCGTATATTCTTTTTTCTACAGCAGAGTTATGAGTTAGTGGTAGTTGTTACAACATCTGATAGTAGGCAGCAGGAAGCTAGCCTTATTATACAAAACTACCCTTCCATATAGATCGTCATGGCATGAACTTTGTCAATTGCTTGTGATTGCAACCATACCCCGAAAAGGGGAAGGGTGGATGTAATTCCAAAGTCTACTCCTGAAGTTACGTCTTTCAGTACTAGGATTGAAGTAAAGTACTTTCGAAATGCTCTTTTCCCACAGCCCTCCTTTCAACTTAAATAGAAAGATTTCAATGGGAACTGTGAATTTAGTTGGATTATATATCATTTTCTGAAACATCAACACAACTCTGAATCCTCATAGGGGTAAGGATGCGTAGACACCACCCTCTCTAGACCTAACTTGTGGGACTTTATTGAGTATGTTGATGTTGTTGTTATAACACTGTAAAAGTTTTCACACAATTAGGTCAGTTGAAAGATAACTACAAATAAACGTCCACGAAAAAAGGATCACTAAAAAGTTGGTGTTTGTCTACTTGATATAACAGATTTTAATGTTTGGGTTTTAAAAACAAGAGACACAAGCAGCTGTACTTCTTCATGAAAAAGCTGTCAATCTTGTAAAATGTGCATGATGAAATTGACTTGCATTATTGTAGTAGAGCAAGAACTAGTACTTGCAATAAACTAATCCTTAATGGTACATAAATATTTAAGTTTCCAAAGATCCATGCCCTTTTGGAATTGGCTACAATACTGGTCCCCTACCCCCACCCCCACCCCCACTCCAAGTCCTACTCCAATAAAATAAAATAATGTTTTGAGTGAAATATTGAAAAATAAAGATTTGGGACCCCTTGTTGTGACCTAAATGGGATAAGCCTAAATAACTAGTAGTAGAAAATTCAAATCCTTAAAACAATCAACTTCATAGTTGCCTCCCACTTAATGTCATAGGGTATCATATTCTAAAGTCATAAAGTCTATGTTGTAAAAGTGACTCAAGGAACATAGATTCTACTTTCTATGGGTAAATCGGGACAAATTCAGAATTTAAAGATTCTAAATTTTAATATATATATAATTAGATGGCAAGGAATTGAGTTTTGATGAATCAACAATCATGATATAATACACATAATATAGATTGTGTATATTTTATATTAAATATATTGTACTATACATATAGTATACATATCTATACACTATTAAATCATATTGATAAACTAGTTGACCGAAGTAACTTTTCCAATACTTTGTCTATACATACTCACTTATCCAATTGGTTTTGGTCCTCCATGTGACTCACAAGGTTTAAAGTCAACTTGTTAATGATAGGGAATTCAAAGCAAACACTATTCTTCTATTACTTCTTTTTTTCCGGAGAAACTGAAAATGTTAGTTAAGTCTCCAACTTGAACTCATTTTTAGCTTAAATATGTTCTTTTCTTGAATATTTTGAGCAAAAAGCAGCAACACCAGTGTAGAATTTTTTAATTTATTTTATCAAAAAATCAATTTGTGAGAAAAATGTTGTAAATTTCTAAAATTGACCTGGTGTGATAGAGTGAGTAACCTTGTCACTGTCTTTACAATTTGTTATCTAAAATGTGACTCACAAAATAGTTTTTTTTTAAAAAGTGAAAAATATTTCTTAGCTCAGTATATTAAGGGTCGTGGTGATATGAATAAAAAAATTACATTATTAATCAGATATTTTGAGTTCAAGCTCCAAATATAAGAAAAAAATCTTAGCAGGGAAGCTTTTTAAATTTATATATCACAAATTTAAATTAATCGGATTTAAATATTAGTATCGATCAATCCAAGGAAAACAAAAGAAAAATAATGTAAGTAGGGACTGGTTGGTAGAAGATGCCAAATGACCCTGGTCTCTATGGCCAACCTGCCTTCTTCTAAGGATACACATACGAGATGGCACGTTGCTGAGCTATTATATTATTTAATATCTTAGGGCTTAGACAATAGGAACTTTATGACCATATTGTATATGTTAAAAAAAAAAATCCTGGTGTTTAATATTGCAATTCGATTAATTTAGATTTATATTGAATTTTTTTTACTTTAAAGGTAAAGCGATTTAGGTGACTTCATATTTAGAATTCGAAATCAAGATTTGAGGTTCGAATTTTAAATAGAAAACGCTTGACATTTTAAAGTGTGACTTTTTAGCATGAATACAGATTAGTCGGACTTTAAAAACGAAAAAAGAAAAAGGGTGGACTAAAATTTTGCCATATGTGGGGCACGTGGTAATCCCAATGTGCTATCATTGTATTTAGAGTTTAACAATTATTTTCTCAAATACTTTTTAAGGTCATCATAACATATTAGATTGTTGTTTAACTCTAAAAAAAATTAAATGATGATCTAATATATTTTTATATTTTTAGTTTGTTTGAAAAGAATTTTTAGATCATGATCTAAAATGTTCATAAGTTACAATTTATTTATTTTACTAAATAACTATATTAAAAAAAAAAAAATACAAAATTAATTTAGGAACAACTAATGTTTTGTCCGTAAATATATAAGGGATTTGGTAAAGCACAATGATGGATTTAATCCTAACTATTAACTAATGATAATATTTAAACCATTTCGTATAAGTTTAGTGACAAATTTGAATCTTTACCCTATAAAATTAAAACTTGCTTGAAGGATTAAAATGGATCATAATATACTGTTTTCTTTCTTCATCTTTTTTTTAATGTAGAATAAATTATGCCATCTTTTTTTTTTCTTTGCAAAAATTTTCCACATGTTTTCTCATTAAATTTGGGTCAATTTAGCTTGTCATTTACTCCATTGTAACTTTTCTTGTCTGATTTTAAACTTTATTCCAAGAGCTTTAAAGACACACAGTAAAGGAATAAAAATATAAACAAATACTTTAGAGCTTTTAAAGACCACAGAAGAGAGGATAATAGCATTTTTGGTCCTTTCACTTATTGATAAATTTTGATTTCAATTCCAATAATATACGAATTAATATATTTAATTTTCAATTAATTAACATATATGTCTTTAATCTCTTCATACATGAAATATATCATATTGGGTTGATTTTCAAATCATGTAACATCCATATATACCTATTTTCTTTTTATAATGAGACCAAAATATGTTATGTTGTCGAATAATTAGTGAATTCATATTTCACCAACCCAAACTAATGTGAAGTAAGTCTACACTCTATACTGGTTCTAGACCAAAGTGATGAAAAGACGAATGATCGTAATCATAATAGAATATAAAAATGTCTCTAAAAGAAAGAAAATTTAGCCGATTTTCAAGTATATTATTATCAAATATTTCTTCCATTCATTTTTACTTATTCACTATGTTATTTTGGGATGTCAAACAATAATTGTCTAGTTTATAAAATCAATGAATAATTTCACTTTATATCTATTTTACCCTTGCTATTACATACAGTTCATTTTTCAATATTTAGATGACTTATATTTAATAAGTGTGATTTGATAAAATTATTCCTATCATTTACTGCTTCTTAATTACTATCTCAAGTCAATAGTGAACAATTATTATTGGACATCGGAGTATAAAATAAGATAAATAATTATTAATTTAGAAATTTTGTGAATATCCACAAGTTTTTTTTTTTTAATGAATATCCACAAGTTAAGGAATTAAAATTGAACTTTTTAAGTTATTGAAGATTAAATGTACTTAATCAGATATTAGAAGGATTAAAATTAAATTTTATCAATAATCAAAGGACTAAAAATGTTATTAATCCCAATAAAAATTAAGGAAAGAGAGACAGAGTGTGTGTCTCTGTATTTTCTTTCTTTTGTCAGTTTCTGCTTAGCTTCTGAAATTTAGGGTCCCTTCAAATTCCTCTCTCTGTTTTTCAGTTCTTTTACTTATATTAACCAAAGTAGAATTTTACTTTATTCTGAAAAATCTTAGCTTTTTTCACTGTAAATCTTTTCAGAAAAACATGAATGTGTGAAATACTCATGAAGAGACACAACTAGGGATGTTCTGTTTGTTTGTTTTTTCACCATTTGCATTATAGTTGTGTGTGTGTGTATGGTCAAGAAAAGCTTA
Source organism: Solanum piurae (assembly GCA_029582685.1). Lineage (NCBI taxonomy): Eukaryota > Viridiplantae > Streptophyta > Magnoliopsida > Solanales > Solanaceae > Solanum > Solanum piurae. The sequence continues at coordinate 40,647 of JAJOOO010000821.1, forward strand.
AAGGTGGAGTCTTTGGTATCTCTTCTAATGGAAAATTGTAAGTCTTTCATTTAAAATTTTCATCTTCCTTTTTTTATATGTTAGAAATGTTTTTCATTCACGGGTAGATGCAGGTTTAAGTTATCGGGTTTATCTGAACTCAGTACTTTTGACACGTTCGTTAAAATTATGATAAATAGTAGAGATTGTTGTTATTCTTAAAGATTGAATCTTTATAGAGTTCAAATCCTGGATCCCCATATGAGTTTCTTGATGTTTATTCAAATGCTGTGGCGTTTGAATTTTATTTTTGTGCAAAGTTTGGACTTTTCTTAAATTTCTGTGGTTGAGTTCTGTCCACATTTGAAATTTTGTGAACCTGCTATTTCTTGTTCAAAAATTGGTTGAATCTTTTTGTTCACTGCAAAAGTTTCAATCTTGCTGTAAGATCTGATATAATACTGGTCTTTGTACATGTTGAAGCTGTGATTCTGTCATTGTTTCTTCTGAGTTCCAGTTTTTTTTTTCTTTTGCACCTTTTTTGGTTTCCTACATGAATTTTATTGGCCTTTTCTTTAGAAAGCATCATTTCAGAACTGGGATTTGTATGAATATTTGGAGGAATAAAGTTTACTGTGCATGTTTGAATCTAATCATAATTGCGCGGAGAGGATTTTCACTGAGGTTCGGAATAGATTCTCAGTTGTGTCGAGGTGGTTCAATATGCAATATATACACATAAATATCAGATTTGATCTTACATATACAACGTACTTTTCCGACTAAAGGGATTTGAATGAACCCCTTCCACCACCCTGGCTCCACCCCTAATGATAAGAGTCACAGAAATAGCTCTTTTTTTATTTGAAGGAATAGTGAACTGTTTGTTTCTTTGCTATGTGGTGATTACTTGTCCAAAAAGGGCAGAAGTTTAATTTATTTTAATTTATTTTAATTTATGTTATTTTGGGGATATTTATAATTTGTGGGATCTGCTTACTTCATAGCTTTTCATTTGACTTTTGAACTATCAATCCCTTCTTCTCTCTGCATTTCCAAATGTGGGAGTTATTAATCATATCAATATCTTCAATAATTATGTAAGAGAACACTTTGGTCAAACTACTTTCTGAGTGCCCTTTTAGAACAGTCATTTTTTTCCTATTTTAACCTATGTTGCTTGGACTCTCGAAAAAAGTTGTCTCACCCATATCGGATCCTCCGCAAAAGCACTACTTCTGGAGTAGCCGACACACCCGTTGATTTTTTTTGAAGAGTCCAAGCAACATAGGTTTTTTACCTAGTTTTGGACTAGAAAATCATCAGAATGAGGATTAGGAACTTATCTAAGTATACAGTTGAAACCAGTACATCATCAAAGATGAAGAAGTGTCAACTCCATTTAATGCTTTTCAACTTAGGTAGAAATTGACATTATATAGTTAAAGATAATAATTAATGTGTCTTCTTTTTCTTTTCTTTTGTTTAAGGGATGCTAGTTATGGTTAATAGTTAATGAATAATCTGTCTGATTTATGCTTGTACGAACAGACAATTAGATTGTCTATATCTGTACGGGGTCGTTTGGTTGCTGGTTAGAGACCTTAAGTTACTCAGGATTAGTTATACAAGGTTTAATTTAACGTGTAGGTATTCATGTATTATTAGTCATTGTATTAGTTATTCTATCTTCTATCTCGCATAAAATTGACTCATAACTTATACTTGTTTTAATAACCAAACACCATATTTGGTGTGCTAATTTTTATACAAAGCAACTAAAAAACTACCAAACATCATATTGTATTAGTTATGCTAGTTTTAATACATGAATAATTCCCTTCCTAATCAACGACCTAACGACCCTGTTGTGTATTAGCAAATATCTATTAAATGAGCTAATTAAAATTGAACTTCCAATTCTGCTTTTGAATTAAAGTACGTAGATGTAAGAAAGAGCTGCAATAATGGATGCAGACTACTGAGGATTACATACTAGAGTTAGTTGTTTCCTACTTATGCCACAAAGTTGACTTTCTTGGAAATGAAAGAGATGGATATATTCTCTTTTTTCTTTAACTTCCCTCTCTCCTCTCTCTCCCAACTGAAGATTCCTTCTGAAATAATCTTTTATGGGAAGTTCCTCACAACTGTTCTATGTTCACTTAACTTTGTTTGTTTAAATACTCATTTGTTAATTGAACAATTCAAACTTTGAGAAGTCATAGTAGGGCCTTGCCGCAATGGCCGGTGATTAAAATGGAAGGTGGCAACAGCTAT